>DWHP01000988.1:0-17301 GCA_018247895.1 Parnassius honrathi
CACTAGATGGAGTGACGACCTGGTAAGACATGCAGGAAGTCGATGGATGCAGGTGGCTCAGGACCGTGCTTTGTGGGAGGCCTATGTTCAGCAGTGGACTTGTGAAGGGCTGTAATGATGATGATGATGATGATTACTCTATATCCTTGTAGAAACAGTTGTCAAGTAGAAGATTTTATAAAAGCTCTATCAGCGATCAGTTTATTGTTTGAAAATTTAGATTGCTTCTAATTTAGAGTCGTGTGTTACGTAGCAATCGGTTACGCAACAAGAATTGAAATACTAATGATTAAGAATAAATGATTAAAATAATTCAATGTGTTGTTTGCTATTACTAGTTCTGAGAAATTTCCACTGTTGTTAAAGAAAGAAAGAGATAATACAATGTTAGAGTAGTACACATGTATCTTAAAAGAAAAACAAGGATAGCTATTGCTAGAGTGAGAGAGCGAAAGCCTCTTATCGTATTTTGTACATAAAAATTGCTTAAAACTTTGTTTAAAAAACGTGATTTAAGCTTTGTTTTCTGTCTTAGCTGTCTGTTTGTTTAAGATAAGTGTTAATTATGATAAGACCTGTGTAAATTGAACAATATTTGTTTACATAAGTTGTAATAAAGACCAATATTCAAGATTTTAAGGTCTACGACGCGCATAAAAAAACGTAAATTACGTAATAATGCTTTGTATTTTATTAATATCATGTGAAACGTATATGTTTTGTTGTTTTTATTACGTAATCTTATGTGTTTTTATTGGATAAGCATAATATTTGTATGTTGATAATAAAGTTATTTCGACAAAAAGAGAAATGTGATAACTAAAAATGCGCGCGAGTTAGGAGGCTTTTTGCATATAGCATACTTTACGGTACAGCTAAAAAAGCACACCCCCATAGCGAGTTATTCGCAATTCGTTACGCAACGCCAGCCTGGTACGCGCTAACATCGACCACACAGCGCACGATGATGCAAGCCCAGCAGAATCTAGCGTTCCGGACGATCGTGGGAGCAGGCCGCTATGTGAGAAATTACCTCATAGCCAGGGACTTCAAATTCGAAACCGTACACGAATTTGTGGCCCGTACTGCGAGACGGTTATTCGACCGCGCAGACAACGGGCCACACATTCACTTTCAAAATTTAGCCCCCCTACATGCACGCCCACTTGATGGGCGGCCACTCCCACGAGAACTCCAACTCGCACCGCCCGGTGAGGGAGCCGCCGGGGAGGAGTGGGTATTCCCGACACCTAACCTGATGGCGTGAAGTGCGCAACACTCCAACCAACAAGCTGCGTGGTAGCACCCAGAACCGGGGGAGCCGTGTCCCCCCGCGATGACGTCCGCGAAAAGAGAGCCTCCTCGAACCCGAAACCCTCCGCAAAGAGATGACATATTACCTCGCAATTCGTTCGCGTACGAGAACGCCGTGACTTAGTTTGGATGCCGGATCGACAGGATGCTGCGCATGACTGCGCACGTCGACTTCGTCGTCCGCAAAGCTAGATGTGCGCGGGCGATGCTCCGTCCAGTCCTGGCATCCAAGCTACCGACAAAGTCGAAGATCACCATTTACAAGCTATATATCAGACCACAGTTAACATATGCTGCTCCGGCCTGGTATGCGCTCCAGAACGATCATCAGAAGCGACGACTGCAGACCCAGCAGAATTTGTCACTACGGACCATAGTCGGTGCGGGTCGCTACGTCCGGAATGACGTCATAACGGCCAACCTAAAGATAGAGAGCCCTGACGATTTTGTGGCCCGGCTGGTGCGCGGTATGTTCGACCGCGTGCCACACGAACACCTTAACGGCTTTGCGCTGCTACACACACGCCCCCCGGACGGGCGACCCTATCCAAGAAAACTCCTCCCTATGTAGATTAGGGAGTCGAGTAAATCCCTCAATGCCGCAGAGAGGCCAACTCTGACAAAATATTTGTATTTAAATACAAACAATGGATAATGGATATCCTCCTTTTATTCAGATTACCCGACTGCGACAGAAGTCGTTAAAGAAATAAACGCCTTTACATCAAAGGCACCCGGGACCGGCACACTGTAATGTCCCGTGAGGTATGTCCGGGTAAAGGGGTTTACCCCGAGGCCCGAACCTGCTGGGCAGATAGCCCATGCAGAAGGCAACGCTGACAGTAGGAATCTCAGTCGTTTCCGGACCACGCTCGGCGCTGGTCACGTCCGTCGATCGTCGGCTTCTGCCCGGGTGGGAGAAGTACAGCGCGTCGCTTCGCAGTGGGTGCACGTACTGTGGGACGATCCTGGCTTGTGTCGAGCCACGCCCCAGACCCCTCCCGGGACGTTATAGCCACCACGCTGCGTGTAACCTACTATGCTGAGAAGCGAACTCCGAAGGCCCGGCATGGTACTAGGAGAGCGCGTGCCTGTTGGTGACTTCGGCTCCGCGTCGAGATGCGTCTCCGGGGAACCTGGAGGTTGCCGAGCAGATCCCTTCCCTGAGGCGCGAGATACGCCAACTACTGCCTAGGAATTCACCAGGTCATAACCTAGGGCTAGGGAGGAGCACTGGAGGCCCGAAGTGCTGCTATCAGGAGCGCACGCCTTTCGGCAGGATCGCCCGTGCATCGACTCCTTGTCCGCGGGACTCCGCGGGGCCTCGAGAATTCTAGCCCTCTGGAAGCACCTACTTAGCGGCGCGCAATACGCCAATGAAGACTACCTACAATGCCGTTCTCGAACGGCTCCCAAGACATAGAAATGGACTGTGAGGATTGCCCGGGTAACGGGGGTGCCCCGAGGCCCGAAACCTGTGGGGGATGATTAATAGTAGTCCCTTCGTAGACGATAACACTGGAGTAGTAATCTAAGGATCTCCTAGGTGTGCGTTATTTGTAGTTAGCAGTGGCTGCATATAAACGCCGGTACGACATACTCCGCCAATCGTCGAGTCCGTATACTCCGAGAGGTGTCTAGGTCACCGGCCCCTAGGTAGATTCTTAGGCACTTCCGCGTTCCGTGCTTACTGCGCTTAGTCGCTTTCAAAGTGCCACCAGTCGCACTTCACCCAACCCTTTCGTTGTGAAAGGGGTAGGCAGTGCCTCACGTGTCGCAGCCAACACCATCTATCTCCCACCATCATTACCATCCGCGTCGTGCGTCACCTACCCTGCCGTCGATCGTTGGTAAGACAGATAGGGCATGTAGATTACTGTACTGTGTGTGTAGATTACTCCACAATTCGTACGTAGGGAATACTTTACAGCATGACGGACAAGGGGGAGCTCCCCCCCCTCAATCAAGAAAACCGACGGACCGTCTAGGCGTTTTACACTGGCCAATTGCGTACAGGGACGCACCATCTCGCCGGACCGACGTAGCCACGACTCGGCCCAATACGAGCAAGGGGGCAAGGAATCTTACTCGTACAGCTGGGGGCTACGACCTACACGACCCTAGCTGCATCCGCAGGACGACCATCACCGGTGCAGACCATCAACCCGTCTGGGTTACCGCAGGATGACGGACAACGGCCGTCAACGAGCTATGCCCACATGGCAGCAGCTCCGGCAATACTACGACCGCAAGCGGTAGAAGAGCCCAAGAAGCCCGAATAAGAAATGGCTATAGATATAGATTTTGAGGAGCTCAACAGAAAGTTGAACCACCCTCCTAATGCCCGTCCGTTCGGGAAGGGTGTAAGGTTCACACCCCAGAGCCCGAAGGATTTCAGAACCATCCAGAGGAATATGGTCGAACTCTCCAAGGAACTTTCTATAATGTCGTGGTATTGCTATACCCCGGTGGAGGAGAAGCCCACTAAAGTGGGCATCCGGGAACTGCCAGTGGGCACCGATACCAAAAGGATCGAGGAGGCTATCCGGTCAAAAGGCTTCCACATCAACTATGTGAAGGTCATTCCACCACGTACGGGCAGACCTGGTTGCCTCTACTACGCACATCTGGACCATCTGAGCCTGGAGCGGCTACAAGAACTGTACCAGATTGACGAGCTCCTCTACATGAGAGGAGTCGCATCGAAGCCTGGCAAAGGAAAGAGGGGCCGGCACAATGCCACCGTTGCCAGGTTTTCGGACACGCCTCCGCGAATTGCTTCAGGCCAGTGAAATGCGTTCGCTGTGCTGGGGAGCACATCGTTGGCCTTTGCCCAAGGGGTAGAGAGGAAGATCCGAAGTGCGCAAATTGCGCAAAGAACCACACGGCCAACGATCGCCGCTGCCCAGTCCTGGGGAGGATTGCTAGGAAGCAGGGGATCGTTCTGCCGGGGCTACTCCCGGGGAACCCCAAGAGGATCCCACAAAGTCGCCCAAAAGCTGTTACCAGAGGAAAGGGTAGGCAATCAGCCCCCCCCCACCCGCTCCTATAATGCCAAGGGAAACGGTGGAACCCGTAGAATCAAGGGCAACCACCGGGGCGACTCTCCAGCCTCCGGCTAACGACGCCACAGAACGTCAGCCTTCTAAGAAGAAAAAGCGAAGGAATAGGAGCAGGAAGTCGGCGCACCCTCCTTCCTAGGCTTTCACATCTACCCCTACAGCATCAGGACCGATAGCCTCACTGGCGCAGGTTATTGAAAGACCACCACCGACGATCACGATGAGTAGAGCACCAGAAAGGGCTTTACCGGAAAATAGAGCCCGCTCTACACATAGAGCGCGCTCTACACAAAGAGAAGCCATCACCACCCGAGACCAGTGCCTTCATATCCACGCAGACTACCACCAACGTCCTGCCTCAAGACAGCTGATATCATCCAAAGATTGGTAGGCATAGCTATCGAGGACGGCGCTCAAGTCCTGGCCAACATAACGGCCGGGACAGATCCCGTAACCGCCGTGATGAAGGCGCTGGCATCACTACTGGCAAGACATTATGGAGGACAGTAACCTGCGCCTTCTTTACTGGAACCCGGACAGGATTCAACACAGAATCCATGAACTCAGCACGGTCGCCCAGCAACAGGACATCCAGGCGATCTTGCTGGGAGAGACCACACTAAGACCATCAACGCATCTAAAGCTGCCAAATTACATCATCTACAGGCGGGACGAAGTCAACCTTCAAGGGATCGCTTATAGGGGGACAGCGATTCTGGTGAGGAGGGACATCGTTCGCCAGGAGCTGGACCTGCTAGACTTCCAGACGATGCATTCAATCGGTATAAAAATGGAGGCAGCGCGCGAGGAACTAAGGATCTTTGCAGCATACCGCCCGCCAGGGACTCCATTTTACTCCTCAGACATCCGGACAGTTATGGAAGGAACGACACCCACCATCATCGCCAGGGACCTAAACGCCAAACACCCGGCGGGGGGGTCAAGACAGATCAACCCACCGGGTCGTGAATTCTACGAAGAGGCTGAAAGCTATAACTACGACGTTTTAGGTCTCGAAGAACCAACGCATATCCCTATAGACCATAGGAGACGTCCGGATGTATTGGACATCGTGCTCTCTAAGAACGTCAACTACCCGGTAGTGGTAGAGGTGCTGTACGACCTGAATACACCGCATCTCCCGATTCTAATTACCCTTGGCACCAAGGCAGTGATTTCGCCACCTAGAGCCGTTAAAACCAAGATCGACTGGAGGCTCTACCACCAACATTTTCAGGAGAGACCTCCAGTCAACGCAACGATCCACTCAGCGGACGACGTAGAGGCCGCCGCAACCAGAATCCAAGAGTATACAAGAGGTCCTCAACGCGGCCTCTACGATTGTTCCTCTCTCAAGAAAAAAGGACGAGCTGCCGCTAGAGATATGCGTGCAGATGAAACCTAAAAAATCGCTGAGAAAGCTCTGAGCACACACTCGCTGCCCCAGACTAAAAACAAAACTGAACACCTTAACGGACGAACTGTCGGTTACAATCCAGGCCCACAGAGGTGAGGCCTGGGAGCGGCTCATCTGGAAGGCAGATGAACATCAAGCGTTGCTCTACGCATTGAACCGGCAGTTAATGAAAACTCGTCCCCCCCGTTTGCCCGCTGACCAACAATTAGGGCGAGCAACGTTACGATGCTAAGGGTAGAGCGGATATCCTATCAGAGCACTTCGAGGGGCAGTTCATGCCGAACCCAGCAAGTGCGGAGTTCATGGAAATCCATACCCGGAAGGAGAGCCGCGTGCAGGAGTTCCTGTCCGCGCCACTGCTTGCAGGAGAGTGGTCTATCTCCCCCGCCGAACTGTAGAGGGCAGTAACCCACCTGCAACCGAGGAAGGCGCCGGGGCACGATGGGATTACCAGCGCTGCACTTCGACAGCTGCCCAACAGAGTCCTTGTAGGGATTGGTCGACTCTACAATGGCATATTGCGGACATCCCACTTCCCGGAGAACTGGAAGAAAGGCAAAATCATCGTCTTGCCGAAACCTGGGAAGGACAGGCGTAGAGCTGCCAATTATAGGCCGATCACGTTACTACCGCACATAGCTTAACTGTGCGAGTAGGAATCTGCTATGCTGGGAAGCGAGCTCCAAAGGCCCGGCGTGCTGCTAGGAGAGCGCGCGCCTGTTGGTGAGTTCGGCTCCCCGTCGAGATGCGTTTCCGCGGGACCTGGAGGACGCTGACCCTTCAGCAGATCCCTTCCCATAGGCGAGAGGTACGCCAACTTCTGCCTAGGAAACCACCGGGCCATAATCTAGAGCTAGGGAGGAGCACTGGAGGCACGGAGTGCAGCTATCAGGAGCGCACACCTGTCGGCAGGATTGGCCCTGCGTCGACTCCTTTTCTGCGGGACTCCGCGGGGCTTCGAGATTGCTGACCCTCCCGAAGCACCTACCTAGCGGCGCGCAATACACCAAAGCAGATTACCTACAATGCCGTACAACGTAAAACCTGCGGGGAATGAACAACATTAGTCCCTTGTAGACGACAACACTGGCTCCAGTAGGAATAGGTCGTCGACGAATTTACAGTCGACGAAACGAGACTGTTTATCGTCAACGATAAACTAGTTTATAAAACAGTTTTTTTTTCGACTAGTTTATGCTGTTGACAAAACATGATCGATGAATAGTTTACGTCAATATAAACTACTTGTCGTTCTACGTTGATTCGCTAATTAGTAAACGACGAAGTATGTTTTCTTCGCAGATGGTTTTTTAAATTGGCGGTGGATGAGTCATAATTTAACACATCTTTACAATGGTTGTACTTTAGAATATTGTACACGGGTAAATTAGTTTATCAGTAGACTATAAACCGGTCTATCAGTCGACGGCAAATAAACTGTCAAAAAAAAAAACGTTTGTTCATTCAACGCCCACCCATATCCAACGGTGGTATAGTATGTTGTACCGGCGGTTGTATGTGACCATACAACCGTCGGTACAACATACTCTGCCGATAGTCGAGTCCGTATACTCCGAGAGGCGTCGAGGTAACTGGCCCCTAGGCATAACCTTAGGCACCTTAATGCGCACTTTGCCCAGTCGCATGTTTAGAGTGCACTTCTCCTAACTCTTTAGCTACTAAAAAGGCAGGCAGTGCCTCAATTGTTGCGGTCATCGACCTTCTACCGCCTCATACCTCTCGCGTCCTGCGTCATACCGCCTGGTTCGTTTGGTAAGTTCAGATAGGGCTCTAGTAGATTACTTACATAGCGCAATTAGTGTAAACAAACAATACCATGTCGGACAAGGGCAAGCCCCCTCTTCACGAGTACGTAAATCACTGGACAGTAAAGTAGACCTAGAACGGCCACTCCTCGTTAGGGACCTGTCGAACACAGAACGATCAAGAACTGCCACATCGTTCTCACAGATACTATGCGCAAACCCGTGTCACCTTACAAGGAAACTGCACCGACCGCCGCACTCATGCCTGCCACGTCTAAGCACATGGCTGGGCGGGAACCGACGCCCCTACCGCAGCGGGCTATGAAAATGGCGAGACGTCAGACCCCTCCGGAGATCGAGGCTTCCCTCGATGAAAAGAGGCAGCGCGTCGACTCATCAGCATCTGTATCATCATCATCGTCATCATCATCGGAGAATGAGGAGCCCCAGCCGGTGGCAAGGAAGAGCGTGCATAATTCTCCTCCAAAGTCGCCATCTCTACTTCAACCACCCCCGTCCGTCTCACCGGACCGACGTAGTCATGACTCTGCCCCATTCGAGCTGGGAGCTGAAGAGTACTACAGTCTAAAACCTACGCGACCCTAGCTGCATCCGTCGGCTTATCATAGCTAGTGCAGAATACTAACCGGTCCGAGGTACCGCACGACGACGGTCTGCGGCTCTCTACAAGCTACGCCCACATGGCAGTACCACCAGCAGTGCGACGACGCAAGACTGCGGAAGAGCCCATACAACTAGTTAAAGAGATGGCAAAATATCCGCCCATTGTCGCAGAATGCCTCCCGGACTGGACGAGGCACTGGAGGAGCTTAATAGAAAATTAGGCCACCCTCCTAATGCCCGTCCGCTCGGGAAAAGTGATACATTCACACCACAGAGTCCCGATGAGTTCCTGACCATCCAGAGATACATGGTCGAGCTCTCAACGGAAATACCAACAATGTCGTGGTACTGTTATACCCCGGAGGAGGAGAAGCCCACTAAAGTGGGCATCCGGGGACCGCCAATGGGCACTGACACAAAAACAATAGAGGAGGCTGTCCGGGCAAAGGGCTTCCCTATCAATTATGTTAAGGCTATTCCACCACGTAGAGGCAGACCTGGATGCCTCTACTTCGCGTAGGTGGCCACCTGAGCCAGAAGCGGCTTCAAGAACTATATAGAGTCGACGAGTTCCTCTACATGAGTCATCGAAGAGTGGCAAAGAAAAGCAGGAGCGGCAGAATGCCACCGTTGCCAGGCTTTCGGGCACGCCTCCGCCAACTGCTTCAGGCCAATGAAGTGTGTTCGCTGTGCCGTGGAGCACATCGCTAGCCATTGACCTACGGGTGGGGAGGAAGAGCCGAAGTGCACCAACTGTGCCAGGAACCACACAGCCAACCATCGCCGCTGCCCAGTCCTGAGAAGGATTGTAAGTAAGCAGGGGATCACTCTGCCGGGGCTACTCCCGGAGTACCCGAAGAAGATCCCCCAGAGTCGCCCAAGAGCAGTTGCCATCAGAGGAGGGGTGAGCCACCGTCAAAGGAAAGGGTGGGCGGTCAGCCCCCCCCCCCACTCGGAATATCAATGGAAACAGTGGAACCCGCAAAACCAAGGGTAACCACCGGGCGACTCACCGGCCCCCGCTAACGACGCAACGGAGCGCCAGCCCTCCAAAAAGAGGAAGCGGAGGAAAAGGAAGAAGAAGTCACAGCCTCCTCCTCAGGCTTTAACATCTACCCCTACACCATCCAGGAGCACCAAAGGACAACGTGGGTAGAACGCCAGAAAGGGCTCTATCAGAAAATATAGCCCGCTCTACCCAGAGAAAAGAACAACAAGCCATTAACGCCCTAAGACCAGTGTCTTCATATCTACATAGACCACCACTAGCAGCCGGGTCACTCTAGGCGCGCACTCGCAGCCCCAGAATTAAAGCCAAGTTAAATCAATTAACAGGCGAAACGTCGGTTGCAATCCAGGCCCACAGTGGAGAGGCCTGGGAGCGGCATATTTGGAAAGCGGGTGAGCACCATGCGTCGCTCTACAGTGAACTGGCTTTAACGAAAACTTGCCCTCCCGTTTGCCCGCCGACCAACACGCGGGCGAACGATGTTATGATGCCAAGGGTAGAGCGGATATCCGAGCAGAGCACTTCGAGGAGCAATTCATGCCGAACCCAGCAAGTGCGAAGTGCACGGAGCTTCATGCCCAGAAGGAGAGCCGTGTACAGAAATTCCTGTCGTCACCCGCGCCACCGCTTGCAGGAGAGTGGTTCATCTCCCCCGTTGAACTGAAGAGGACAGTACCCCGCCTGCAACCGAAAAAGGCACCGGGGCACGACGGGATTACTAACGATGCACTCCGACGGCTGCCCAACAGAGTACTTGTAGAGATTGGTCGACTCTACAATGGCATATTGTGGACATCCTACTTCCCGGAGAACTGGAAGAAAGGCAAAGTGATCGTCCTGCCGAAACCCGGGAAAGACAGGCGTAGAGCTACCAACTACAGCCCGATTACACTGCTACCGCACATAGCTAGACTGCTTGAAAGATTGCTGCTAGGACGCCTCAGCCCGTGCATCGAACTTTGGGCCGAGCAGCACGGATTCAAGAGGGACCAGTCAACAGCAATACAGCTGACCAGAGTGCTGCACCTGTTTGCGCCGCAGGCTGCACATCGTTGGGCGTCTTTCTCGACATAAAGAAGGCGTTCGACAGAGTGTGGCACTCTGGATTACTCCACAAGCTAGAAGATCAGACCAGTATCCCTCCTGCTATTCTACGGCTAGTGGCGTACACCAACGATATCCATACACTGGCAGGACACCTGCGCAAATGGGAGGACGACGTAGAACCGGCGCTATTTGCGGACAATAGCACCTACTTCACCTCGTCCAGAAGAGCCCACATCGCCACTGCCAGGATGCAACGTCTATTGGATCTGTTGCCACCATGGCTGGATGAGTGAAGGATGGCCGTCAACATTGGTATGATGACCGCTCTGCTCACTCGTCGCTTGCGAAGATTTCCACCACTACTTACAGATCGCGTACGAGAAGGCCGGGACTGCCTTGGGTGCCAGATTGACAGGATACTGCGAATGACCACGCACGTCGACTTCGCCATCCGCAAAGCCGGGTGTTCACTGACAATGCTCCGTCTAGTCCTGGCATCCAAGCTGCCGAACAAAACGAAGACCACTATTTGTAAAACATACATCAGACCACTGTTAACTTATACTGCTCCGGCCTGGTACGCGCTCCTGAGCGATCGACAGAAGCGGCGACTGCAGGACCAGCAGAATTTGTCACTACGGACCATTGTCGGTGCGGGTCGCTACGACCGAAACGACGTTATAGCGGTCAACCTGTAGATTGAAAGCCTCCAAGAACTTGCGGTCTGGCTGGCGCGCGGCATGTTTGACCGCGCTGATAACGGGCCACACCAACACCTCAACGACTTTGCGCCGCTATGTACACGACCCACCGGACGGGGGACCCTATCCAAGAGAACTCTTCACTACATTGATTGGGGAGTCGAGTAAAACCCACAATGCCACAGAAAAGGCAGGACCTGCCCATTGTAGCGGGCCAGGAAGAATGCCCGAGTTAAGGGGTTATACCCCGAGGCCCGAAACCTGCTGGGTAGAAAGTCCACGCAGAAGACATCGTAGCTCTGCGATTCGTTCGGAACTAGCTACTGTTTCAAGTTTTTAATCCAGAAAGAAAAAGAAAAATTAATGTGAAAGTTATAAAAGTAGTGAAAGTTTCAATATCACATTTCTAAGGGGGTTTTAAGAACAATTGATGTTTTATTGAAAAATCCTTCAGTGTTCACCCTGATAGTAGGGAAGTAAGGGAAAAGGGAAAATACAGACAAAACTCGACTATTCCTTAAGGATCCGTAATCTTAATCATCAACCTTTCTTTTGAGAGAGGGGTTAAGGTTCTGAATTGAACATCATACTCAGAGATCATGCTTTTCCTGAACCCAACGTGGTGTGATATGGGATAGAAGGTCAATAATTGGTTGATCACCGATGCGAGGCGCGAGATGACGAATTTGATCACCCTTTCAATTAGGTACTTACTAATGAAAAGATATACCACTTCTATGGTAAGATTCACTCTTATGGCCTGCCACACAATAATTTACCATTGTAATTTAGAATTCTATGAGCTACATCAGAACTCCCACCACTAAAAAGATTTTTTTATGCTTGCAATCAATTAGGTAGGGATGCAATCCTATTTAAGAGTGTGGATCGATTTTCCGTTTTTTCCGTTCCGTTGTATTAAAAACTGGAATTTATGTCAATGGAACAGAGTTATTTTAGTACGGGACAAATTTTCTAGTGCACTATCGTCTTTTATTTATAATATCTTTAGTTTTAAAATGCTACCGATTTATTACCAGATAGTTCTAGCACTTTTTGCTTATTAGCCATTTAGCCATGGCAATTCTGGAGAAAAATTTGGTAACACTGGAAAATACTCCTCTCCTGAAGAAAATAGAGATGTGCCAACTCGGATTGAACTCGACTCGAGTTAACTCGAGTCGAAATTCACGTAACTCGAATTGTTCTCGAGTTAAGCTACTCAACTTGGCAGGAAGAAACTGAGTCAATTTGTTACAATTTTTTTTATATATTTCTTCTTACGTCCTACTCCGTGTTGGGCACAGAGTAATACGATGCTATCGCATGTCTGGGAACAATTACTATTACCAAACTTTGAAGTTAGGTAGAAATGAAATAAAAAACGTATTTACAGTACTATATTTATTTTTTAACAAAACATGTTATATAGGTACACAGGTACACAAAATAATCACTACACACAATGTTAATAAATCAATAAATTGTTTTCGGCTCGACCGGGGAAGGACCACGCCCTCGCAGAAAACCAGCGTAATATAGCACCTTAACGTTACTGTGTTTCGTATAGTGGGTGTAGAGAACCGGATACCCTTTTTACTAAAACAAGGCATTCCATCTTAGTCCTCACGGGTGATAACGCATCCGCATTTTGATTCGTAATCAAGGATAGATGTAGATGTCTATAGGCCGCAGTAACCACTTACCATCAGGTGGATGGCGTGCTTCCTTATTATTATTATTGAACAATTTATTGGTATTATATAATATATAATATGCACGATAAACGAATTGTGCTCTCGCTTGCTCGCATATTTCGTTCAATTACCGCCAGCCCTAACTCGAGTTAGTGATTATCCAACACTCGACGTAGTTCGAATTGAACGAAACTTGATGTAACTAGAACTAGTAAATCGAGTTAACCCATCACTAGTTGAGAAGTATTGTGTTTCTGTATGTGTTATGTATATCTGTATCACCGTATGACTGTGTACCTGCGGTTTCGTTGGGTTTCGTACAACGCACGCGCTCGGTTTACGTCCTTCAAATAAATCCAGTGATTGTGAAATAAAGTTTTTAAAACTTTCAAAGTTTGTACTTTGTATAAAAATAACAAATTAAGTTAAATCTTGCTTTAAATTATTGGTCATGTGTTTTGTTGTTAGCAAATGAACATAAAATTAAAAACATGTACTCTTTAAGACTTTAAAGGGTTCTTAAAGTTGAGTGAACTTTTATTCATTCCGTTGGAATCATGCAAATCCCACAGGTGTTATTATGTTGTGAGAATTAGAATCCCAGCAACCAATTCAAAAATGAAGTTTTCTTTAAGCTCTTTTTTGTGCGATATATATTTTTGTCATGAAACAAGCTTAGAAACAATAGGTACTATTCTGTAAGTGGTGTACTGTTTACGGGTAATGGAAGAATTAGAACGGTTATCAAAGATGTATTCAAGGAAAATTCTTGGGGTTTTCTATATATCATATTGCATTCTTCAGTTAACAACTGCAGCTGAAACTTCAGGTGAGTTTTTTTAGGTTTATATTTTACATTCTTAGTTTTTAAATTTAATTAAATTAATTATTGAATGTATAAAGGCAAAAAAATAAACACTTTTATAAAAGAAACATCCTAGTTTTTTTGTGTGCACTTACTACTATACGGTGATATTGTTAGGTACTTATCATTACACATTTTATTAGCTTTTCTTAAACAAGTTATGTGTAAAAAAGAAGCAGATATTCATCCATTCAAAATTCGAGGCTGTATTCCATATACACCTACATTTATTCTCTTTAAATTTATTATACACTTACATTAAGAATAAAAATATATAGTAAATAACATTTTATCTATGTTACGTTTAAGTTACAAAAGTTATTCTTCTAAGAAGAATATTTATATACTATGCAATGCTGGGTTCGCTCCATTAAGTAACGTGAAGAGATTCACTGTAAATTTACTCTGGACATTTTACATTATAAATATTGGTTTCAGGTCATGGGATTTTTTTTATCACTAAACCAACATATTGAGAATTTGAGTCACTTTGGTCCATAAATTTAGAATTTGTTAGTAAATTTTCTACAGCACTACCTATATGATTCTTGCATAGCTATAATCTATCGTCTTGACAGAACTGATAATTATTAATTTTTTTGATGGCATTAGTGTTTTGTACATTTTGCTTCTTATGTGGACTATTTTTTGCAACTCTATTTAAAAAAAAGTTGCTGTCATTGCTGCTGGGAAAAGGTCTCATTTTTTATAGGGTTTTAGAGCAAGGAAATGCTTGCCGCACTGCTCTAATGCGTTTAGCAGATTTCGCATGTCTTCTAAATATTTTTTATTCATATTTCTCAGACATGCAGAATTCCTCACAAGGTTTTTCTTCAACGCGGAACAAATGGTAAATCTTTCTATATGATTGACACTACTAGTAGATGGAATAGTGGCACTGGAGAATGACTGATAGCTTATTAATCCATCGAAATCACTTAACCTGGATTTCAATGACTAGTGTTGGGCAGAGCAAACAATCTGTTTAGTTTGTCATGGACTGTTTGCTGCAACTACACTCCACTAGAAACTTCCCAATATTTCTAAAGATCTTGTGTTGTGTCGGTATGACTCCAACATTCTTAGCGCCGAGAGTCCCTAACCCTTCTGCCTAGTTTCAAGTAATGATTGCCAGCTGGAACATTCTCGGTAAGCATTTAGTCCTGGACTGATGTACTGGACTTAAAAAAAGGCTAATAATCAGATTAATGTTAAACTTAATTTATTTTAATTTACTATAATAATTGAAAGTAACAACAGATATCAAATTCTTTATTTTGTGAATCTAGTTTTTTACTTCTTGAATAATTAGTTTAATATTAATTTATCAATTGATCATTTTATTATATTTAAGAATAGGAATCCTCCTCGGCTTCATACAAGTAATTTCTGGATCTCAGCAACAGCGCCACTTAACGGGTCTAAATGTGAATCTAAACTATCTAGGGTCCCATTCAAACACAAGAAAATTCATCAAAATTGGTTGAGTCAGTTTTGATGTCTTAGCAGGCCTCTCGCACTATTGCTACCTGTGTGAAATAATTACCTATATTCATGAGATGTTCTGAGCTGAATACATAGTCAGGGCTAGCATGTTGTAGGGGATTGAATGTTAAAGCTTTTAAATATGCTAATAGTTTTTTGTAAATGCTTGTTGAAATAGTTTTTTTTTTGTGTTTAGTATATTTGATTGCCGTGACGTGGTGATGGCAGTGTATTAGCGGTTAGGAATATCCACTACCACATATCTACCCGTGGGTGTCGTAAAAGGCGACAGAAGGAAACAAGCAGGAGATGAACAGCAGCATTTTCCTGATAGCAGCAACTGTAAAACTAAAAAATTACGGTTGCCAACCCGTTCGCCAAGCATGGCAACTATGGCAATATACCCCTCACGAGCAACGATGCAAATAGACGGCCCCCAGTCCCCGTCGGCCCCGCTATTCCTGGCTACGGTGGCGATCATGGCAACGGCGGGGCAGGGGCTGCTAAGAATCTCCGGTGGAGGTTTGGATGCCACCAACGTCGACTCGACCTGGTAACATATAACGCACGCACCCTGTGGTCTGTCGAGAAAATCCTGGAGCTGAAAGAAGAGATAGACAAGTTGCGCTTGAATATTGTAGGATTATCCGAGGTCCAAAGAAAGGGAGAGGACACGGTGATTTTCGAATCCGGCAACTTGTTCTATCACTGGTAGGGCGACCGTCTGTCCCAAGGAGGTGTTAGGTTTATTGCACACAGGTCTCTCGTTAACAACGTTGTAAAGAATAGGAGTGTGTCGACAAGAGTTGCGTACCTTATACTCAGAATTACCAAACGGTATTCGCTGAAGGTCATACAGGTTTACGCACCAACGTCAGCACATCCCAATCAGAAGGTGGAGGAAATGTATGAGGATATTTCTAGAGCCATGCATTCCTCCAAAACACACTATACGGTGTTAATGGGAGACTTCAACGCAAAACTAGGCACAAGAAAGAACGATGAGCTGAAAGTAAGTAAATTCGGGATACGGAACCTAAGGAGCCAGCAGCTGGCCGACTTCATGGAGAAAGAGGGACTCTTTATGATGAACTCATAAGATAGACTTCATTATGACGACTAAACGGCAACTGTTCAGTGATGTTTCAGTGATCGCAAGAGTAAACACTGGCAGCGATCACCGAATGGTTAGTGGCACACTGAACCTGAACGTTAAGTTGGAGACCTCTCCAATGAACCTATTACCGTCTAATGAAGTCAACGCTCTGTGCCGTCGTGCTCTAATCCATAATTCTGAAACCTTACAGTGGACGATATGAATGACAAGCTCGTGGAAACTGTCCATGCGGTCGGAGCTAAGTTCTGCGAGACCTGTCGCAGGAGAGCACAAAAACTCCGATCACACTCTTAATCTCATGGCTGTTAGACGGGAGATGAAGCTGCAGTCGTCAGCAGATTTGACAGCATACAGGCAACTGAACAGACAGATCTCCAAATGCATGCGGCTGGACTTACGCAACTTTAATACAGTTCGTATTGAAGAAGCGATTGAGCGGAACCAAGGCTCCAAAGTCTTTGCCAGAGATCTGTCTGTCAGAAAGAGCCGACTGTTGAAGCTGAAGACCGAATGTGGCAGCATCATTTCCGGGACACTCGAGATTCTGAGTGAGATTGAAAGGTTCTATGGGCAGCTGTACACGTCATCGCTGGAGCCACACGCAAGTGTGAGTAACGATGCAAGAGCAAGTTTTATCCGACACTATTCCGATGATATCCCTGACGTCAGTCTGAGCGAGATTAGAATGGTTCTCTAGCACCTTAAAAACGGCAAGTCTCGGGTGAGGATGGAATTACGGCGGAGCTTTTGAAAGTAGGTGGAAAACCTATACCTAAAGTCCTTCAGAAGCTTTTTAATTCCGTCCTTCGTGGTGGCACTACTCCAGAGGCGTGGATCAGAAGGTCGGTGGCCTTGTTCCTCAAGAAAGGCGACCACGCTTTCTTGAAGAACTACTAACCGATTTCTCTTTTAGCCGCGTCTTAGTACTGTTTTAGGGAGTCATTACCACTCGTCTCGCACACAGACTCGACGACTTCCAGCCTTCCGATCAAGCCGGTTTCCGAAAAGGCTTCAATACCATAGACCACATATATACCCTGCGGGAGGTTGTACAGAAGTCCGAAGAGTACAATCTGCTTCTATGTCTAACGTATGTGGACTATGAGGGAGCCTTTGATTACGTCGAAATTTGGGCGGTGCTACAGTCTCTTCAGCGGTGCCAAGTTGACTGTCGGTATATCGAAGTGCTGAAGTGTT
>DWHP01000989.1:0-17301 GCA_018247895.1 Parnassius honrathi
TCTTACACTACACGCACACTACCACCACTTAACTCTGACGCTACCTAGTGGTCGACCCTACTCCGGAACTAGGTAAGTTGGTTTGCTTGCTAGTCGTATGTATAATAATTTTCCATAGGCCATATCGGGCCCTACCCTCTGTTGCTCGTCGAGCTGATTATTCATGGGCCCTGACCTAGTCGACCCTTGTCGGGGCAACTCAGGGCCGTAATAATCTTCTTCATAAATTACATAAAACCAGAACTTCAGAGAGACTATAACCACGCAGGGCAATTCGTTATAGTAACCAGTACTTCATATCAGTCTCATAGGACTCCAGGGACAGACCACGGCCACACAGGGCGACCCTTTTTGATAAGCAACACTTCAAATTAGTCTCACAGGACTCCAGGGACAGACCACGGCCACGCAAGGCGACCCTTTGTAGTAACTAATACAAACAATCAAACAAAAAAAATCAGCCTCACAGGACTCCAGGGACAAGTCTCATCCACACCGGGCGTCCCTCCTATTCATTATTAAATGACCGTTATTAATTTTAAATTATATTTATCATTCATTATTATTTTTATTTTGCTTTATATTGATATTCCATAATAAAATAAAATGTGAAAGATACTATAAAGATTTATAAAAGAAACATACATTCGCTTTCTGAATCGGTTTCTATGAGGTCACTTCAAAAGACAAGCCACGGATGAATTTTATCGACAGCAAATACATTTTTATACACTGGTATTTCCTTCTCTTTTTGTAATAGGTGTATCAATAATTTCATATCTATCATTGCCTAGAACTTTCGATACTCTGTACGGTCAACTACATTTTGGTTGCATCTTTTTGCTCTGTCCAGTATGGCTATTTATCTCTCTCTCTCAACTCGCACCAAATCGCCAACTTGGTAAATCTTTGCCTTTTTGCGAGATTTGTCTACACGCGCTTTTTGCTTTTGTTGAACTTGAGCTATTTTGAATCCCACATGCTGACTTATTTCTTCCCGGTTCAAGATCTCTACAGAGTCATCTACAACTGGATTCATCGCCGCTTCAGAGGATCCTGTTGGAGCGACTCCAAACAAAACTTCGGAAGCTGACTTTCTCGTAGACTGGTTAATTGTGTTATTAAGGTCCCACTGAACTTTGGGTATGTTTGTGTCCCATTCGCTCTCTGGTCTTCCATGATTACTTGCTGTCAAAGCGTTAACTATAGTCCTGTTATATCATCTTTCTATTTGGCCGTTCGCCCGTGGAGTTGCCACGGCGTTCAAAATGTGCACCATACTTTTTTGTTTAATGAAAAATGCAAATTTATTACTTGTAAAGTTTGTGCTGCGATCAGTGATGATTCTTCTAGGGACGCCAAATAGAGAGAAGTATTCTACGAATACATTTATGGTTGTTTTTGTCTTACAATTTCTTACTGGGTTGATGTAAATAAATTTTGAAAACGCATTGATTATGGTCAAGATATAGGAGTTTCCTTTTTTACTTTTAGTAAATGGTCCG
Source organism: Parnassius honrathi (assembly GCA_018247895.1). Classification (NCBI taxonomy): domain Eukaryota; kingdom Metazoa; phylum Arthropoda; class Insecta; order Lepidoptera; family Papilionidae; genus Parnassius; species Parnassius honrathi. The sequence continues at coordinate 1,506 of DWHP01000989.1, forward strand.
CAATGATCGGCATGCAGTGTGTCGAATGGTATATTTGGAATAGGATGTAGCATATCTTCTTTGGGACCACCTGGAGTTTTATTATGCGCGCAATGTAAGCAAGAACGACGATATTTTTTTACAAATGTACGCAATTTCTTAAACCGATAAATCCTGCGCACCCTATCATATGTTTTCTCAAAGCCGAACTGGCCAACCTCATCATGATTCATTCCGAGAATTTGCCATCTAACGAATTTTGGGACGACCCGTAGTATGTTAACATTGTCGCCCTTTTTTATTATTCTATATAAGCGGTTATTTTTCAGAATGAAATTGTTTTTAATTTCGATAACGTTTTTGAGTTCTTGGTCTTTAATAATTTCAATAATGCGCTACAATTCGGGGTCCGCTTGTTGTAAAGTTTGCAACCAATCTTGTTTAATATCTATACTAAACCTATTCTAAAACCTATGCTAAAACAATTTCATCTTTATATTCAGGAACATCGGATTTTACAGGTTGCAGGCTTAATGCATCGATATGAGTCATTTTCACACCTGAGCGATATTCGATATTGAAATCAAATTCCTGCATCGGTATATACCATCTCGCTACTCGAGGTACTAAGTCCTTTTTCATCATAGTGCTACGCACAGCATTACAGTCTCAGAGACGTCTGACGGCTGTAATACGCGACAGGTTGAAGACCATTTCCATCATTTTGTAGAAGTATAGCACCGATTCACCTTTTGCTGGCGTCTGTATGCACTTCTAATTTAGCGTTTGGGTTATATAAAGTGAGAACTGGTCGACTAATCAGCTTTTCTTTGAGTTCTAAAAGGGCTTGTTCTTGTTCCTTTTCAAAACGTCATGGTTTATTTTTCTTTGTCAAGACCGTTAAGAGTCTAGCAATTAAAGAAAAATTTCGTATGAACTTTCTAAAATAACTTGCCAAACCAATGAAATGACGAACTTCGTGAACGTTTTAGGCTTCGGGAAGTTTTTCACACCATCAATTTTGTGTTGATCTGGTCTTATGCCATCCCCAGATATCTCATATCCAAGATAATTTACCTGACTATGGAAAAAAGCATATTTTTTAATGTTTAATGTAAGTTTAGCTTCCCGAAGCATCTTAAAAACATCCTCCAGATCTTTCAAGCCTTCCTGAACAGACTTCGAAGGCACTAATAGGTCATCCATGTATGCAAGGACTTTATTATTACCAGACTTTTTTATCATAGTGTTCACGACTCTCCGAAACACGCTCGGCGCATTAGCTAAGCCAAAAGGCATGCGATTATACTCGTATAATTCTTCTGGAGTTATGAACGTTTTTAGATGTTTCGATTTTTCAGCTATAGGCACCTGGTAGTAACCGGATGCCAAATCTAACCTGGTAAATATTTTATTACCACCCAGCCCATCTAGCTTATCCTCAATGCGCGACAAAGGATATTTGTCCTTTAATCTTTTACGATTGAGTGCTCGATAATCAACGCATAACCGTTTTTGCCCATTTTTCTTACTGACTAATATGATAAAACTAGCGTATGCAGAAGAACTATGCCTAATAATTCCACTCAGGAGTAGTTCTTCAATAATTTTTGCAAGATGTTCTTTTTCTTCGAATGGCATTCGGTACGGATTGTAAACAATTGGTATATCGTCGCTAACAGTTATAACCATCTCTGCAAGATCAGTGTTACCTAATTCCGAAATATCTAAAGTAAAGCAGTCTCTATACTCTAATAACAATTTATGTAATCTACTCAATTCATCACTACTAAATTGCATTCCTACGTTAAGTACTTCTAAAAGATTAAGTTTATTTCTGCCTATTTTAGCTGCATAATCCGCCTCTGTTATACCTACATAAGATTCATCAATATGTTTGAAAATAAATCATCTGGCTATGGTGCTATCTTTTTCGAACTCAAAGGGCACATTCATGGTATTTGGTACCATTAGATACCCTTGCCCATCATTAAAGCTATATAGTTCCGGTAGGACAATATATTGACAATTTTTGACGTAATGATGACCACCTGGTAAGTATAGGGCTCCTGAGAAACGTAGATTTGTATTAACTAGCACTGGACTAGTGCTAATGATGTCTATCGTAGAATTTTCTAGAATTTTAATGGTGTATTTGGTGACATCTGCGACGCATGGCAAAGGTGCTTCGTAAAAAATTAAATCATCAGAAGTTTTATGTAGAACAATATGAGGCAATTCCGAGAATGTCTGTCCAATAATAACTGGACTATGCATGTAGTGATCAGGAACAATCATCACTTCAATTTCCGCATCAATGCCATCTAAGTTTATGTTCGCTCGGCTAGTACCTAGATGTTGCATACACGAAATTACCAAAACCTTTTAAAGTCGGCAAATTTGTATGAGTATCCCAGAAGTGCAAGATCTCCTTCGCATCACTTTCCCTTATAATTGTGCAACTACTACCTAAGTCTATGAACTACCATTTACTTTCACAGTCTTGAAATATTTTTGACCTTTTGATGAATTTGATTGGGCAACTGCAATTTTGTTAACAGTATGTTGCGGTGGCTCTTCTTGTGATAATGATTGGCCACCGTCATTTAAGCTGGGTAAAGCAAGTATCCCACTCCTGCAATCACGCGCCGAATGTCCGACTATACTACAAACATTACACATCGAGATCTCATATGCCCTACTTCACCACAGCCATAACAAACTATGTCTGTCTTAGAAACATCAGGAGCACTTCGCATCGTGGTTGACTTGTGTTCTTTACTTAATAACGGTCTACGGTTTATATGCCGAATACCAGAGAAAGTGTTTTATGGTTGGCAAAAAGCTGTTCTGGTTCACTAAAGCGACAAGAGTTAACACTGATTCGTATAAATTTGTCGTCAATTCCATGCACCATTCAATTCCATACATCCTACCGCATTAGCACCATTTAATTCACATCTATTAATTAGTAACACTTTCTCATAATAATACACATCTAATGGTTGTCCAAGTCTACATCGCACCTGCAACATCTTGGTTAATAAATCTCCATAATTTTCATTTGATGGGAAAGCTAATTTTAACTTTTCAATCCACTGCCCCCATGTAAACATCAGTGTTGGCAAACTTTGGTACCAGCGTTTTGCCAGACCAATTAACTTAGGTAATACATAATGGCAGGTCTGTGGGTCATTCCATGAATATATTGTGGCACATTCATTGACTTTATGAATCCAAGATTCAATATTTTGTCTGTCACTTGGATCAAATTCTGGAATATTATTAAGATTTGCAGTGAACCCATGCACCCATGAGTTGTTTATTGAATTATTAAACGCAGAATTTTGGTGATCATTAGCTGTAGTAGATGTTATAATATTGGGCTTCATAATTGGTAATGGTGGTGGAGTGTATGTCCTCTTACATCTATTATGTTTTGCCTTATTATCCTTTTTGCCTTTTCTGGAGTGTCGATTATATTTAAGTTTCTTCTTTGAATAGCCATCGCTGCCTGATTCACTAGTTGATGAGGAGCTACTACTGTCAGTATCACATGACAAATAATGCTTTTTATGTTTTAAATGCCGCTTATATCTTCTAGAACGACCCATGGCCACCAACAATAAAAATCTTATATTTTCGTTAATCTTACTTTAGTATTTCGGTAATGTTATTAGATGTGGTTCAACCTATATATATTAATACCTGTGGACGGCAAGACGGTAGTTCGCGCAGGCGACTTGCGTTATCGTTGCCGTGCTGAAGATTGGACTGCGCGTACTTATTTTGCACGGTTTTGGCTGCGAGCTTGCTTGAGCGTGTGGTCGGTTATTCAAGCCACGCTTTAGCCCATCTAAATTGTTTTTGACGACACATGTCATGTTATATAATATTAAATTAAAAAAAAATTATCTTTACGCAATTCTTCTAGGGATTTTATAACTGACTTCATAGGATTGTACAAATCGTTGCCAGCGTTGTGGAAATTAAGAGTAAGGAATATTCCGATAACAACAAAAAAATGAAGCTTATAATTATTTAATTGAAAAACTAAAGGAGGTAGGTATGTAAAAATAACCTAAGTGCCTTTTTAATGATGTGTAATAAATATGTTGAATCAACAACTTGTGACGCTTGTAATATTGTTAACAGACTTCCAAAAATAAAGCAGATTATCAATTCGATACGTATGTATGTAATGTTGTTGGAATTGCACAATATTGGCAATATATATGCAATAATATTCGTTTAAAAAAACCTTCTCTGGCCACATCATCACGTGACGAGCGCTCAAAACACTTTGAGGTTTGCACAGTCCAGTTTGCGCGAGCTTACCTGCACGAGCCATTGTACAATCATGACTGCATATTGCACAGGTCTGGACTGCGCAGGCAGGACGGAGCGTTTAGCCGGGCCATTAGAGTATTTATTACAGTTACTACTGTAACAAACGGTGTACGCCTTGACGAAATAGGTCATAGAGGTGATACCTACTCAGACGGACTTCTAGGCAAACAAGGAGTTACCTAGTAAATCTTTATAATTGTTCATTTATTTTTATTAAGAAACGTGCCCTCCATAAATTAAGAAGTTAATAACAATGAATTAATACTTCCGATAAATTGGCGATAATAAAACGATCTTAGCGGCAGGACTGTTATTATTATATTTTCGTTGAGAAAATGGCCATAACTCGAGACGCGTTCACATTGAGTAATATTTCATTTCTCAAAGGACAGAAGTATATTATAAACCACTGGTAAAGTTATTGGTGTTGCCATCATTCATTCATTCACTCATTACAAGATTGACTGCCTCCTTGGTTAATGATAGTAAACGCGATTGTTGATTATGAGGACCCGGGTTCGAATCCTGGGTCGGGTCAAAATCGGTTTGGAGTTTTTCTATCAAGAAATTCTCAGTCAAGAAGTTGACGGTGTTTCTTTTACCTCTTGTCTCGGAAAGCACGTAAAGCCGTTGGTCCTGCGCCTGATCTCTCCTCTCCGGACGTATCGGTTACCGTCCAATCGGGCTACGAGAGCGAGGAAAAAGAGAGAGAGAGCGAGCACATATGCTTGTGCAAACACTAATAATTCCGTACGTACGTAAATAATTCTGGCCCGTGCAAAAAAAAGGCCGCTAGTCTCCGTTGAAATTTGAAACTAGTTGCCGTGACCGGATTTGGTGTGGAGGACGTTATAATCTACCTAGAAACTATTTTACCAGTAACGAGGCATATCATCTTAGACCACACGAGTGACGACAGAGACGCTTTTAGATTGAGAATAAATGTAGGTGACAATGGGTGGACTGTGTGTTCGTTTGTCAACCTTATTTTATAATAAAGGGATTCTCGAGAGGTAGGGTACACTGTTACTTCGCTGTTTAGAAAAAAAAATATAAGTCTTATCCTCCAATTTGTTAATAAGACTAGTGTAAACTCGACTTTACCTCTGTTTTTCCGTTTGAGAGGTTTGCAGGCGACGTTATTGTGCCTATTTGTCAGCGTGAATAATAGGCGCGATGAGCCCTTTCCCGCCATCTTGTCATCTTACTTCGTCTCCAACAAGATTACGAGAAACTGAATGTCCGACCACATAGGAAATTGTTTATTATTAACGTTAATTTGTTCACAACTAACACATACACATTAACAAATAATGGTCAGAAAGAAAGAAGGAAAGAAAGAAAAAGAAAATTAAATATAGTTTAGATTATAAATAATACTTATTGAAGTCATTCCTATGTTTAATTTAGCACTGATGCAGAAAAGCCCTCCGTCCTTGGAAGAACCAGCAGAATGCCCAGAAAGACCTATTTAAAAAAAAAGAATTGTTTACAATCATATAGTGGATATGTTACACAATTGACTACATAAAACTGTATTGTGTTCTTTTATTCTATATTGCCACACCTACGTTAAATTCTCACCACTCCATGGGTTGACTGGTAGAGAATGCCTAAAGGCATTAAGTCCGCCCTTTGTATTCTTTTGTTTAAGGATGCAATAAAGAATTAAATAAATAAATAAATAAATAAAACAAATTAGAAATAGCTTGTAGCGTTCACTTCATTCCCAGGGATTATGATCAGCCAAAAAATTCCTTAATACATATTATAATAAAACTTTTTTGTAAAATATTTGTTTAATAAAGCTCTTAAATTTGGCGGAAGACAAATTCTGTATATATTCTAGGATTTGAGCGTATACGTCGCCCCAAGAATAAATTACTGACTCAATGGAATCAGAAATCAACAACTAAATAATAATATTTATTATCCAGTAATAGTTCAATTTTGGACATGGGAGTTTCCTGGTGTCGGGAGAATTTGCCTCAATTGTGACGCTAGGCCAAGATTGACAATTGTAGTACCCGCAGTACCAGTCGTCGATACTGTTGCCCATTCCCGATCTGGGTACTTTACGTGTGATACATACGGGCTATACCGCCATCTAGAGGAAGGCATAACAGTTCTTCAGTATTTCCACAAGGATACCTTGAAAAATTTATAAAATGAAAATACTCATTTTTTCATTTATTACTACATACAGCAAAATTATTATAGCATTTATCGAAATAGAAGTTATTAAACCTAAGTATTGAAATCAGCCAAACAAAGGACTTTTCACACTATATAAAAAAGTCTGCCGTTGATCAGTATTAATTGAAAACTTTAATAAAAATTAAAAAAATTAAATATAATACTATAATAGAAGAAGAGCCGTGGTAGCTCAGATGGTTAACGCTCGCTATAAATATAACAGAACGCGAGTAACCCGGGTTCAATCCCCGCCGCCACCAACGAAATTGTTAATTGCAATTTTAAGTGCTGACTTATCACGTTCTCGGCGGTGAAGGTAAAACATCGTGAGGAAACCTGCATGTCCGAGAAATAAGAAAAAAAATATTTTGAAGACATGTTCGAAGTTCGCCAACACGCAATGGGGCGGCAGCTCGTCGGTCACTTTCTTGCCCTAAAACCCTTTCAGAAATGAGTGGGACGTATATAGGCTGTAACTTTACTTTACTTTTGCATTAATAGAAGAAGTATTAACCGTGGAGTAGTAGTTTCATGGCGTGGAAACCTAGCTAAGGTGTAATTACAAGATGTGAGGTATTCCATCCAAGTGCACAGAGGTGACAAAGGCATCTTCAGCATATTTCTTTTGTAATAGGGGCCAAATGTCTATGGATTGCATTGACCATTTGCTGTGAAGTCGAAGATCGACGGTCATTGGCTAATACGATTTTATTGCTGCGCAGTGTACCTTCTTTAAGTAAAATTCGCAAAATAGAAAAGAAAAGTAGAAGAAAACGTCCTATTGGAAAAATAGACAAGAAAAATATAAAAATACATCATAGTATTATTCTCCATTTAAACGTCAACCGTAATTCCGAGTAGAAGTCGTCCGAGCGGAATCATTTGATAGATACAGGTATCAATTTCGAGAAAAAGGGTCGAGGTACAGTTGAGGAAAAAAATGTAGCGTAACATTTACGTCATCTTTATTAAGGGATAATCAGTGAAGTATTATCGGGGACAAACGTGATCGTGCAAAGCAATGACGGCTCAATCGATAAACAAGGTTGCTATAAAATTATCATTTGTATATGGGATGAATGTAAGCATTAAGCATGCGTTATTACTGAAGGCAATCAGCGGGATAACGTATCGACTTATCCGTTAAGCCACGCTCAAACAGAATATCGGCGTGGAATAGCAATTACTGTTCTATATCGTGAGTAGAACCGGAGACATTTTTTCTCTCTGAGGTGCGTTTTCATTTGATTCTAAATCGAGGATAGATGTATTTGTCTATGGGCTAGGCTACATTATCCAATTATCATCAGGTAGACTGAGTGCTAGTTCGTTACCCTATTAAAAATTGTTGGTTTTATTTTCCAGATTATTTATTACGTACGATACATATTAAAAACTACTTATTTATATGATTATGAAGGCTTTGTTAAAATATTGTAAATACCCGCGATAAACCTTAACGGTTTACGAACATTAACAAAACATCGAGCTCGTCGATCTATATTAAACAAATAATCATCATCGTGATGGCATCACCAACATTGCGCATAATCGGCTCTTTACTTACCAAACCGTCAACCCAGCGTAAGTTGTAAAAGCTTCCAAATGTATGCTAAATGACGCTTTTTTGGAAATACCTAGGTCCAGCAATGGTCTTTTCTGATATGAAAATTTATCATCAAAGTCATCACACTACTTCACAGGTCGACTGCAGACCATAGGTCTTACCAAATGCTACAAAATACGGTCCCGAACTACCAGCATCCATGGACATCCTATATGTCTTAAATGTCATTATGAAGTCGTCACTTTATCCGGAGGGTCCACCATCGTTACTGATTCTATTATACCACCATCACCAGTGAAGGACCATATTTCAGATCTATATGTCATCACTGGCAACACGCACTCTTTGCACACTCTTGTTACAAGGTTTTGAGGAATAAGTTAAGAGAAGATGTGCCACAATCTCCCGAACATAATACACTTGGAAGAGCCTTGCTGCAGCTTTATAATTGTAGCACAAATGAGTGGGAAGGACCACGCTCTCAAACAACACCAGCGTAAAATAGCAGCTTAATGATGCATTTAAGCTGATGTGTTTCGTTAGACGAGTGTCGAGAATCGGGAAAGTATTTTTTTTCGTGAAACAGGGCATGCTATTTTGACTAAACACAGATGTGTTGTCAACCCTGATGACCAAGATGGAATGCCTCGTTTCCAGTAAAAACGAGTCTCCGTATCTCTACACTCACCATACGAAACACAGCAGCTGCTATTTTACACTGGTATTCTGTGAGAGCGTGGTCCTACCCCGGTCAAGCCGATCCATTCGTGCTACAACCATAATACAGATGCAGCGTGGCAACGTAACGTTCTTTCATCGAAGTTGGATTTACCTAGTCGGATAATTTTATCAGTACGTTTTTATTAACTGGCTTTCTTAAATGTCTCTTTAGGTTCAATTAAGTAATTGCTTTAAAAATAATTCCCGATGAATTAAAAAAATCAGATAACAATGTAAGTGTTTGCGCCCGATTTGAGCCGGTTAATAGAGGGCGCGCGGGGGGAGAAATTCTTGTTGCCATCGGCGGCCGCGCCGCTTAGTTCAGTTGGCTGCTAATTACGCGACTGCACGCACTGTTTATTACGTCGCGTCGCGAAGCTAAAATTTGTTAAATAGATCGGCCGATATCGTGTTAGTCTGTATCTGTGTGACTAGGAGTTTGTTTGAGATCTCTTTTGATTAATTTAACTTCATTTGATCATCAGAAGATCAAATGAAGTTAAATTATAATAAAATATCAGATCTTCAGAAGGCCTTACATCTGATCTTTAATGTGAATAAGACATCAACTAAATTATATTAAAGTTTAATAAATATTGTTTCGCTCAGTGTACATGAGCGAATATAGCTCCCAGTATCAAAGAATCGCTGGGCCCTTGCTTTGTTCCATTCAGGAAACTTCATATTTATTTGCGGATAGCGAAAAATAAATGACCCAGTTACGGATCCTTATCGAGTATAGGTATTCGTAAATCTATATAAAAATGAGCCGTAAAATTTATAGTTGTTCTATTTCTAACATAGCCGCTACCATTACCGCCTATAAAAGTCCACTGCTGATCATAGGCCCACCCCACAGATTGCCCCATTGGTGAGATATTTGCCATAGTCCCCACGCTTGGCAACCGAAGTTTTATGTCTTTAGTCGTTATGAGGAAGACGTTGCTGCCTATATCCTGATTTGTTTGTCTCTGTCGCCTCTTACGACATCCACGAGATGAAATGCGGTAGTGGATATTCTTACACCGGCACTGCAGGGTAAACAAAAAAAAGCCTATTTTATTTTTGTACTTACTTTCAACTTTCGAATACTTTCTTCTCAGCTCTTAAAATTCCATTTCTAAGCAATGACCTCTTCCGTTATAAAATGGATTTGCCTTCATCACCACGCTTGGCAGGGAAATTCGCAATGATTATACTAGAGGACTCGTATCGTTGACGCTGCTGTCACTGGTCTGAGTTATTCTATCAAGTATAAACGGAATGGTACTCGTAATGGCGCCATCTATCGAAAGCCCTGAGCTCTTTTAAGTATTCCCCATAGTTATAACTTACTATACCCACGGGATGAAAATGATTAAGGGAATCTTCTTATGTCGCCTTCACTGCGATTTTGAATACTATCGTTAGTGATTTACGAGCAATATTACCAGTAAAATTGTTTTACTCTGTTGTACAAGAGGCTATTATCACAGTGTAATAAAAACAGACACCTAACTTCACGAAACTTTTCTGTATTCAATGTAACCTGTATGATAAGGTCGTGATAGAGTAAGCTGAGTAATTGGGAAACCTTTTAGCATATAACTCTACAATAATAAACGACCTCGACTGCGACCTGTTTAGAGTAATAGATAGCACCTTGAACGCCATGATAATTAAAGACACGTCTTTAAATCACTTTTGAAAGAAAATCTCCACGCTATGGCGATTTATTTGAATCCTTAAGTAATGGAAACTGACGCAATGTTGACTGTTATTGTATCATAATCAATAAGCGGTTGCTGCGTGGAAACATTTTACTTATCATTCAGATCAATACGGACACTTACTACTTATTAGCTGAAGTGGCAATGGGCCCACCATATCACTCGAAGAACCGACAACCAATGGGGAAGAAAGGTTCTCGAATGGCAGCCTCGTACCGGTAGGCAAAGTGTATGGCGGCCCCCCACAAGATGGATTAATTACCTGGTAAGACATGCGGGAGGTCAATGGATGCAAGTGTTTGAGTACAGTGCTTTGTGAAATTCCTTGGCGGAGGCCTGTGTTCAGCAGTGAACTTGTGAAGGACTGTAATGATGATGATGATGATGATGAATTACTATATTATAGCTAACTAAAACTAACCACTTAAAGTATCATACAGTCCTATTCCAGCGGTATAGTATCAAGAACGCTGCCTGCGTTTCCTCGCCGTATTGCTACACTTACAATTTGAGCGAGAAAATAACCAGCCCTGTTATCACCAGCACCGACGAGCAGTCGCGGATACAGTTCCTTTGGGAACTTCGCCACACGTGGCCTCCACGAACCGATAGTCTCGACAGCAAATGGCATAAATATATAGTCATCTTTTAGAGACTCATATTTGCGCTACTTAGTTCGGTTGCCTCTAACGCCGCCCCGGCTCTAACCGAGGTAGCCATGAGATATTTTACTTTATGTCTACAATTTTTATAGAAATTGGTATACCAAACGGGCACGCAGTCCACATAGTTGTCGTTTAAAATCAAGATGCATATACGTCGTCACTCCTGAGGACTAAGATAAAATACAACGTTACCAGAAAAATGGGTATATCAGCGATCGTACTAAATACAGCAGCATTATAATTTACGTACGTACTCTGTAAGAGCATGGTCCTTACTAGGCCGATTCGATCCATTCGTGCTGACTGCTGTATGCATAACGCAGTAGCATCAAGACATTCTGGATAAATTCCACAGATGTAAACAAAGGGATTAGATAACTAAAAACTGGACTGCGTGCATTATGAGCACAAACTAACCTTTACGAAATAATACACATATATAGAATGGTATACATAGAATATAATATTTTTTATACAGTATAGTTTACAAATAATTCTTATTGAAACTTATTTTTTACATTGACAACTGGTTTGTAAAAGAAAAGTCTTTGGAAACATTACCTACGGTATATTTTTATCCTTCCTATTAAACAATATAAAGTATGTTGTCTAATTATCTACAACACTCATTCAATACATATATGACTTCACGTACAAAATTCTTCAAGAGATACCTTTATATCACCTTTATTATGGTTTTAACACGAATGGGTCGCCTCGACCGGGGATGGACCGCGCTCACACAGAATACCAGTCAAACACTAACTTATAAAAGTAATAAAAACTGGGACGACGTGCTCAATAAATTTTTATTTTTTATTTTTGCTGTGCTTTCCTGCCTCCCAAGTGAGCAAAATTGAGACACAGTATCCACGACGCCATTTTATTTAATAGATGTCAAAATTTAATAACAATATAAAAATCTTCTAGTACAGTTTCTATAAGTATAGCATATAATAAAAGTAAAAGATATAAAGATTACTGAATTTAGTTCAAACGAAATTTAATTCTGAAATCCAATAATCCTCATATTCTATCGACCTTCACACCTTTTATTTTTTCTTGAATTCTGTCACGTTCCTCCACAGCGTTCCGGAAACTCATGTCCGGGTGTGTTTTTCTGGATATTCAGCAATTGGATAGGCGACGAGGTGAGGCGCCGAGTCAATGAAAATCATAGGTGATGCTGTAGAGGCTAGTTGACTGAGGAAAATGTTATCGCTGGATGTGTACGAATTATTACCGCGGATTTAGGCCTGTAGCCAAATAAATAAGATGATGCTGAATGAGTATATAACCTTATGTTAAACATCATAGTCCAAGTCAATATATTATACGTTCCAAAATTAGCCCTTACAAAGCATTTTATATGTATAAATGTAATAACAGTCTTTGAGACAAGCAACTAAAAAACGTATAACCGTATCTCAACTTATGTTTTTTTTGGATTTCCATTTTAAATACACCACATTTTCTATGTATGTTCAATATCATATACATCATCTCCATCTGTCCAATAAAAGTTAAAGTAAAGCAATACAGCCCATATACATCACATGGGCACGGGCCTGCTCTCATTTCTGAGAGGATATTAGAGAAAGGGAGTGTCCGCCTGCCCCAGTGCGTGTTGGCGGACTTCACATGTCTTAGAATTTTTTTTCTCAGACATCCAGTTTTCCTCACGATGTTTTCCTTCACCGACGAGCACGTGGTAAATTATTATTTAAAATTGCAATGAACAATAATTATAATTTATTATATTATTATAGTAATAATTTAAATTCAATTTAATTTTAATTATAATTAGTTTTTTTATAGGATAAGGGTGACAAACGAGCACACAGTCCACTTGATGGTAAGTGGTTGCTGCGGCCCAAAGAAATTTACATCAATCCTCGATTACGGATCAAAATTCGGATTCGTTGTCACTCGTGAAGACTCTTTTCCAGTAAAAAGGGTCTCCGGTTCTCTACATTCTTCATACGAAACACAGCAGGATTAAGTTGCTATTTCACGCTGGTATTCTGTGAGAGCGTGGTCCTTCCTCGATCGAGTCGACCCATTTGTGTTACAACTACACCACTAATATAGCTGGAGCACGGCTCTAACATGTATGAAACGAATGATGAACACCACATATAAAACGAATGATTAACACCACGTATAAAACGAATAATGAACTTTAAATATAACCGTAATATTAAATAATTAAGAATATTTCATTTTTTTAAATAAATAAGGACTTGTTTGCACCTTGTCCTTAAATTTGGAATGAAACAAATATTGATGAGTCACATCCGCAGGTTTCGATTCCATGTCATGGAGTGTAACAAGGTTTACAGATGGCGACCAGGTACCCGAACTGTTATAGGTTTGCCATAGATTTACAATCTTTTAGACCTGATTTTTCATATACGATATCGGCATCATCATTACAACCCATAACACGTTTACTGCCGAATACCTCATACGACGAATGCCACAAAGCACATATTACCGTATTAAAACGTATATTAACATCCTAGTGGGAAGTTATTGTAATGGGTCCGATTTTGCAAATTGGAAATTTTAACATATATCCACGTTTCAAGGTCTTTAGAGTCGAATAGTATGGTTTTTAAGAGGATGTCCTTGTGTGCACATGTACGTATGTATGTATGTATGTTCGGATTCAATTTTCGCCTCGTGTATCTCAAGAACAAAGAGTGATATTGACATGGGACCAGTTTGATTTCACGCATAGTTATGTAACTTAGCCCTCATTAAATTTTGAGCAAAATCGGTCAAGTCGTTTTTGGTGCCGATGAAAAATTGTATAAAATATTAAAACATATGATATTTTTTTATTATTTCCACTAAGAAGTTAGTCGTGTGGACTTTGCGGGTCGCACGTAGACTACTATTTTCGTATTACCGTATGTTCATAGATTAGCAGCAAAATTCTGCCTTATTTTGTGTGGTGGGTGCTGAGACCAAGGGACGATTTTTACTGGTAATTTCGGTTTCACCTAGTAGGGGTGACCATGCATCTGCATTTGGATTCTTCCTCCAGAATACATGTGGGCGGTTATGAACCACAGCATATTACCACTATGTGAAATGTATGTAATATTTTATATGTGGTATAGTATATATGAGGGACCACGCCTCACAAAATACCATCGTAAAATAGCAGCTTTATGCTGCTGTGTTTCGTATTGTTAGGTAGATAGCGCCGGCGTTCCATTTTACTGAAAATGATGCATTACATCTTAGTTTACAGGGGTGGCAACACAATACATTTTGATTTTTAATCGAGGACGATAGTTCTCTATGAGCTACGGCATCCATTCACCTTCGGATGGACTGTGTGCTTGCTTTGCACCTTTATTCCATATAAAAAATTGGACTTTGTCCTTTACTTCTGTAATTTTTTTAAAGTTACTTTTCGAAGATTTCTTCCCCTTAACCGCACACGCAATATGTATTTGCATGGCCTTCAAATAATTGTTCCGGGACTAGATGTTTAGTCCATGTGAAATTTACATTTTATCTATATTATTAAAAGTGGATTAAATAAGTGTTTTATTTTATCCACTCACTTCAACTCCACTTATTACGAATAAGTAGCTTATTCTTGTTTATGAAGTTAAAAATGCAACAATGTAAGAATAAGTAAGAAGTTATTTCTAAATACCAAAAGTCCACTCCCGAAAATAAGCCTTTCTTTATATTGGTTTTTTATTATATGCCTCACTTGGCATGCCTGGCAGGCAGTTTGGCAACCGCAGTCTTTTTTATTGAGTTGTTATTAGGAAGATACTGCTGCCCATTTTCTGTTCATAACTAATACTTTTCAAATTTACATGCTGGTAAATGATAACTGATGATATATGAAATCATAAATGATATCCGTAAAAGGTTGTGTTTAAGTCTATGTTTTGTTTTAGTGTTTCCATCTGTGAAGTGAAAATCAAGCCCTATTTAAAATCAGCCCTGCATCACCTTTAGTACAGCAACAATTAGATGAAATAGATTTCCGATTTGACGTTAAACATTTTTTTAACTTCCTTATTTTTCTGTTGATATTTTGATGTCAAAGAAATTATCTTTCTATTTTTCTCCCTTTCTTTACTAAACAAAATCAAACCTTGGAGGTAAAACGTTATAAACAGTAATTTTGAACGTTTTTTATTTATTGTTAACTTTGTCTTTACTTTTTTGCATGACTAGAAAACATTGTAAAAACCACAAGAAAACTTATTTTGTTTCAAAAAAAGCCCGCTTTATTTCTTTCTATCTCTACATTGCCCCCAGTAAAATCTTTCGCTAGATGTACGGAGAAAATGTACTAGTCTTAATAAAATACGAAGCGGGGATGAATCTGGTGAATTCGTTTACAGATCGCAACAATATTCGTACGTTTTTACTTTTTACTACACAGTTTTATAAAATTGTTACAAATCTACTACGGTTTAGACATGAGGGTTATCTATCATCATACAAACACACACACACACACACACACACACACACACACACACACACACACACACACACATACACAAACGCGCAATTTGGCCTTACAACAGAATTAGTATCATATTATTATTTTTTTACCTAACATGTTT
>DWHP01000990.1:0-17301 GCA_018247895.1 Parnassius honrathi
GGGGCGATCCTGTACGTGTTCACAGACTGCAGACTTCCCGGAGCGTCGATTCTTCACATCAGCTATATGTTCTTTAAAACCCGCGTTAGAGAAACGTCGGGTATTTAAAAAAAAGTAAAATATACGCGATAAAATCCGTAAAAACTAGTATTATCTCAATTGCTGTGACATATTAGAATAGACGATCAAAACGATATTATAAGGGTTCATTTTTTATGACAGTGGAGTCCTAAAACACAAACAGTACTTTTTACTATGAGTTTTGAATTCAAACCTAAATTAAAAAAGAACTATGAGTTATTTCATCTTAAGTTTTTAGCACTATGCGGATACCAACTCGTGATTCCAACCACAACGATAGTTTCTTAATACTGTAAGAAGTTATCTAATGCGTAAAATCACATGTTAATGAAATAATTTTATAGCACAATTGTTCAAAATAACATAAACAGGCTATGTGTATTCGGCGCTTCGGTCATTATCTGTGTAAGATCGGACGCGAAAAAAAAAACATTATTCAAACTCACATTAAACACAATTATTATAATACGTATTTAAAATACACATCAACATATCCCAATAATCCATTAAATTTAACAAATATTTTGGTGCTGTTTTATAACGCAACAATTCGCAAGAACTACATACATAAGCTCGCTCGTAACGGGGTCACGTTAACTGGAGTGCCGTCGTAGTTCCTCATTACATAGTTGACCTTAAAAAACTGCGCTTCGTTTTAAATGCAGCAGACTAACGGAATTGATGCGACCGCTAGTGTTGTCCCCGCTCAACTATTTTGATCTGCCTCGGTTTGAATTATCTTGAACTAAGGCATAAACCTTGAATTATTTTGGTTTAATATAGTTCACCGCTGCTTTAGGTTTGCGAGTTTATAGAGACTTAGGAGTTCTATCAAATTTCGGAAGTCTTCTTCTTTATTTGAGCGTAAAACTCAACTGCTGAATATGTACGTGGTAGAGCCACGCTGCAGCTATATTACAATTGTAGCACGAATGGATCGCCTCGACCGGAGCAGGACCACGCTTTCACAGAATACCAGCGTAAAATAGCAGCGTAATGCAGCTGTGTTTCGTATCGTGAGTGTAGAGAACTGGAGACCCTTTTTACTGGAATCGAGGCATTCCATCTTAGTCCACAGGAGTGAAACCGCATTTGCATTTTGATTCTTAATTGAGGTCTTTGGGCCATGGTATCTACTTACCATCAGGTGAACTGTGTGCTCGTTTGTCACCCAATGCTATAAAA
This sequence comes from Parnassius honrathi, assembly GCA_018247895.1. Lineage (NCBI taxonomy): Eukaryota > Metazoa > Arthropoda > Insecta > Lepidoptera > Papilionidae > Parnassius > Parnassius honrathi. The sequence continues at coordinate 1,267 of DWHP01000990.1, forward strand.
AATATGCCTCTCCTTTTTTAATGTCTAATGTCTCCCTTTGTGTTTAAAAATCTGCCTCAATTTTCATGATTTACGAGACGTTTTGCAATTTTTTTATAACAATAAGTGGCAAACAATCTTACAGTTCACCCGTTAAGTGGCTACTGCAGTCCACGGACGTCTGCAGCCAACTTCAAACAAAAAAAGTACCGAATGCATTGTCACCTCCGAGGACTAAGGCGAAATGCTTCACATACCGTAATTATACTCGCTTGCTTTACCCTAAAGACTTGAAAACATCGGTGCAAGTACTGCTAATTGACAGCAAAAATGGGTGAGAGAGGTAACTACACGGACGTGCTCCTACGCATGGCCTTGACCTTTGAGATGTTTTAAAAGTTTTCTCATATTTCCTTCACGCTTGATTTAAACCTATTACAGCCTATTCAAGTCCACTGTTAAACATAGGGCTCTCTCATTAAATGCATCATATGGGCGATTTGTTACAGTTGCAACTCTCGGCAAGCAAAAACTGCGATAGTTGTATCGCAGTTCTTTCATTATTTTAGGTTGTTATCAGGAAGACGCTGCCGCCCATCTCCTGTCCTAGTTTCCCTCTATCGCCTGTTATGACACCCACAGGATGATGCGCGGTAGTGTACACTCTCACGGAATACCAGCTTAAAATAGCAGCTTAACGATGCTGTGTTTCGTATGGTGAGTGTAGATAACCGGAGACCCGTTTCACTGGAATCGAGGCATTCCATCTTAGTCCTCTCGGGTGATAACGCACCTGCATTTTAATTCTTAATCGAGGTTAAATGTAGTTGTCTACGGGCCACAGCATCCACTTACCATCAGGTGGACTGTATGCTCGTTTGTCGCCCTTATTCTGTAAAAAACAATACTCTTACAGCATCATTACACAGTTAAATGAGAATATCAAATAAAAAATAAACAATAATTTCGAAGGCGCCGGAATCGGGTGTCAAACATGTATAACTCGAGTTTTATAAAAATTTTCACTTGAGTTCAAAAACATATAGCAAAAGATCTTAGAAGTACGATAGTGATACGGACAGTTCATTACTGCCTCTGATTGATTTAATGCATTAGCCGTTGTTTGCCTTTGCCTTCTTTCAAGTTATTATATAGTCTATATCAGAGGTCTAGGGATCAACGTCACGGGTGCCTAACAAGTCGTACACGATCGACCGGTCCATTGCGAAACCAATTTTGGTCGATCGCTCGCGATGTTAACCGATTAGACTACATGCTAAATGCAATACTAATTTAGCATGCTAATTAAGTCGGGAACACAGTGTATATACATGGGTGTGTATTTCAGAACTTCTTTTTTTTCTACTTAGACTGCGACAAGTCGCGACTCATTTTTAATATAAAAAGTAGATCTTGTGTCCACAAATGTTGGCCACCCCTGAATTATATGGTCTAGTGGTTGTATTAGTGTGTGAGGTCCTCGGTTCGGATCCCGTGTCAGGCCAAAAAAAATTATTGATTTTTTCCGTCAAGAAATTCTTAGTAGCTGTCCGGATTCAGGAAGTTGGCGGTGTTTCACTCACGTGCCTCGGAAAGCACGTAAATCCGTTGTTCCTACGCCTTATCTCTCTCTGGTTGTGTCGGTTTACCGTCCCATCGGATTATGAGAATGAGGGAATAGAGAGTGCACCTGTGCTAGCGCATACATTCGGACAATATAATCTTGTCCTGCGCCGATGGCTAGTCTCAGTTGAGGCTGGCTGCTGTGACCGGAATTCGGTCTGGAGGATATTATATGGTATGTTCACTGTATACTGTGTAGTGATCGAAGTCCTCTAGGTGCTGTAAGGTGAAATACGATATAGGCAGCAGCATCTTCCTGATAACAACTTAAAATAATAATAACAGCGTCTGCCAACCCGCTTGCCAAGCGTGCCAGCTTTAGCTAATACTTCCCTGTAAACTCGATCTAAGGGAAAGGCTTGTGTTCATCTGTGGACTTTTATATGCTATAATGGATATAATGGATTCAAAACGCAGCAGTAGAATTGAGTCAGCAACAAAATAAGGTAAATAGTGCTTCTTTTTTACATAGAATTCCTCGTTGGTGAGTAAGTGGTACTTATTGAGAAAGAGTCTTATTTCTGAAATTGAGAGTTTACCTAACTTCAAGCTACGGTTAAAAAGCTTAAAGACCGTATTAAAACATGCTAGACTAAGTTAATAATTCTAATCTTAAACCTCAGGGGTGACAACGCATCTGCATTTGATCTTTAATCGAGAGTAAATGTAGGTGCTATAACCCATGGAATCCAAGGACCCATCCTATAGAATCCACTTGCTATTACGTGGACTGTGTACTCGCTTGATTATCACTCACCGTAATAAACCCAGCGGCATTATTCCGCGGCATTATTTTTGACACATTTGTGCACCAGTGATAGTAAACCATGGCTCTACAATGTAGGGCCTTATGAGCATTATGTCCCAAGGCGTTAATGGTATGCCAAGGGATAGGTCATAATTTTTTATAGAAAAAGGGTTACAAACGAGCACGCAGTAAACCTGATGGTAAGTGGATGATGTAGTCCATAGACATTTACATTTATCCTCGATTAAGAATCAAAATGCAAACGCGTTGTCACGCCTTAGGATTAAGATGGAACGCCTCGTTTTCATTAAAAAAGTGTATCCTGTTTTCGAAGCGCAGCAGCATTATCCCGGCGTCGTACATCAGTGTGAGAGCGTGTTTCTACCCCGGCACAGCCGACCTATTTGACTTATTCGGCCGATTAGTGAAGATCTACAACCATATTAGTCTCTAACAGAACTCGCAGCTGCAGCGTGGCTCCATCACATATGAAAGAAGACAAGACAAAATATGTCTAAATAATATATATATATATATATATACTCGTGCCCGTAACGAACACTATTCTTATAGTTAAGAATATGTAGCTGCGACAAAATGTTCGATAAGAAAATTCCGACTTTGACTTGAGTTGAGTTATTCAATCGACGAATTCAACACAGCTACATCGCGTTCGGAAATTGCGACAAATCTTTCTGTCCGAACTACGAGTACCTATTAACTTTCAAACAAAAACTTAGAACCGGGTCGTGTTACCAGTGATGACTTTCGGGACGGAAATGTGGTCTTCTACTGCTGTTAGCGGAGGGTCAAAATTGCTCAGCGGGCTATTGTGTGGGTTAAGCTCAGAGTTTTTGGAAAATATAAAAAGAGCAGCGGGATTGAATTTGGTTTATTCGCATGCCACGTATTTTTAATGAATGCGTGCGTGTATCTTATCACTATATGCATAATTATCTACTCGTACGTTCTATACCGTGTAGAGTTACAGTATAGATAGATATTTAACCCCCAATTTAAATGTCATATTCGCAACGAATTTAATGAAAAGCCATTAATCTTAAAATGAATGATCAAACCAAATGATCACCACTTAAAATCTAAATTAAGTTGAGTGCGACAGTTATTAATTACCAACGTATTACAGCTACTCAGCGAGTAAAGTCTGGAAAATAACCGGCATCGAACTCAGGGTCGACGACTGGACACACCTGTGCCGATGTCCTATCGATTTTTATTCACCGTTTCACATTAAATAATGAGTAACGACTGTCTTACCAACGCAGAAATGGTACTGAAATATTCTCTTGATAACATATTTACCTGAAAACAAAGCAAAGTATATAAAATATACACACAATACTTGTGTAATTTGTATATTTTGTAATTGTTTTTATACGTGGTAGAGCCATGCTGCAATTATATTAGTAGTATAGTTGTAGCACGAATAGACTGGCTTGACCAGGGAAGGGCCACGCTCTCACAGAATACCACCGTAAAATAGTAGCTTAATGCTGCTATGTTTCGTATGGTGAGTGTTGAGAACCGGAGACCTATTTTACAGGAAACGAGGTATTCCATCTTAGTCCTCACGGGTGACAACGCATCTACATTTTGATTCGTAATCGAGTACAGATGTAGATATCTATGGACCACAGCAACCACTTACCATCAGGTGGAATGTATGCTCGTTTGTCAACCTATCCTATAAAAAAATATGTTGGTTTGTATTCCATAGTTTTTTTTATATTAATAAAGTAACAGCCTACTTAAAGTCCACTGTTAAACATAGGTCCCCCCTATAGATTGCCTCATAGGGGAGGCATTTGTCATAATTGCCACGCTTGCCTAGCGAGTTAGCAAACAGCGTTTTATGTTATAGATGTTATTGGAAAGACGATGCTACCCATCTCTTTGGTTGTTTGTTTCCTTTGTCGGCTCCTACGACCTTACGACACCACGGGACGGTACGAGGTAGTGGATATTCTTACACGGCCACTACAAGGTATTTAAAATACATAATTAATGTATAAACTGTCACGCCTGTAGCCAAAATGGGTTGACAGAGACTACGGACAATCAAATCGATTTGGCACGATCCTGACATACCTCTTCTGCACTTTTTCATGTCCGTATATCTTACGCATATATGCCCGTCGGTTAAGGGTCTTAATTTAGCCCATCTTCAATATATTGCCAATTTGGTAGATATACTTCCGTCCATAGCGCCCTTGCCGGTGCTGCCAAAAATATAATATGAAATTCAAAAATAAACTACATATTATAACCAGTTTTTAAATATATAAATGTTTGTACATCTTTCACGTAGAAACTCGATGATCAATGATGTTCGATTTAATGTCCGAAATAGAACTTAATGGGACGGACATACTTGAAGGGCCAGGGAGTAAAATATTATGCATCTCTAATTCGAGAAACTGTTATTTAAAAATCGACAAAAATATAATTTCGCTTACAGAAGCGTCCACCCCACATGTCAATCACCCCTTGAGGCAAATGTTTAAAGATAGTTTGACGAGATAAAGGCTCTTGGAATATGACTCCTTGAATATGACTGAGGGGAACTGAAAAAGTAGATAATCAGCATCATCTATCTGATAACAACTCAAAAATATTAAAAAAAAACTGCAATTTTCAATCCGCATGCCATGGCCTATATTCAAGAGTGGACCTTATAGGTTTTAATGGATGGATAAAATGAACATACTCAAATACTCATCCTCACATTTTATTGAACGTCTCTAGTATGATAGTGTGTGTAACGACGCAACCTATCTTCTAATCATCTTCTGGATTTAATACCGAGATAAGACCGAGATATGCAGCAATACATGGTAGAGCCATGCTGCAGTTATGATTGTAGGACGAATAGGTCGGCTCGACCGGGTAAGGACCACGCTCTGACAGAATACCAGCGTAAAATAGCAGCTTAGTACTGCTGTGTTTCGTATGGTGAGCGTAGAGATCCAAAGTCCCTTTTTTACCGGAAAGAAGGAATTCCATTCCATTTTAGTCCTCAGGGGTGACAACGCATCTTCGTCTTGATTCGTAATCGAGGATAAATGTAGATGTATATGGGCCTTAGCATCCACTTAACATCAGATGGATTGTGTGCTCGTTTGTCAAACTTGTTCTATAAAAAAAGAAGATTCTCAGAACTATATTTTAGTCTACTGTGCATTATAATTCTTTGAAAAATTAATAGTCTACACTTCGGTGTGGACCCATAAAATTTAAAAAAAAATATCTCTAGGGACGGGAATAATAGAAGATGAAATTTTTAATGAGCTATTTAGGCAATATTCTAGTTGTCACCCTGAGCATTTGATGTTCTTGTCTATCTACTGATTTAAGCATGATAAATACTAACAAAAATATTAAACGATAGAAATATGATCGCTTTACTTTAGGTAGGCATATTTGATTCCAATACGATAGAAGTATAAAAATAAACAACATATGTAGGTACTTGTTTCAAATCTATTTCCTCGTCCCTATACAATTTATGAATGAAAACGTGGTTTGAGAACCAGTTTTTAACTTTAAATTTCAAATTCAAGTCTATATGTATATTTTTAAATCCTAATAAGAAACTAAACGCATTACATATTTAGCAGTCTGATTTCGAGATTTCCTTGAAATTCGATAGGCGAGGTTTGCAATGCAATAATCGGATACTTGTAACTGAGTTAGTAACACAATTCTAGTTGCGCGAAAGGTCGCTGGGACACAGATAAGGCCACAAGCCACAATACGTGCATATAATACTGTCTTTGTTGTAAGTACCATAAAACGACATCACCGTAGTTTATCTGTTTGTTTAAGGTCTTAGGTACTAAACTAAACTGAATATATTGTATAAAAATCATAAGAAGTAAAAACAATCTTTTGTTACAGAATAAGGGTGACAAACGAGCACACAGTCCATTATAGTAAGTAGATGCTGTGGTTCACAGATATCTACATCCATTCTCGATTAGGAATCAAAACGCAGATGCGTTGTCACCCCTGAGGACTAAGATGGAATGTCTCGTTTTCAGTAAAAAGGATCTCCGGACCTTTACACTCACCATACGAAACACAGCAGTATTAAGCTGCAATTTTACGCTGGTATTCTGTGAAAGCGTGGTCATTACTTGGTCGAGCCGACCCATTCGTGCTACAACCATAATGTAGCTGCAGCGCGACTCGACCGCTAGAATTTCTTCATATAACTGAAAACAATTAATTCCTACATAATATTTGGTGGTAACATGTAATGTATCGTTGTGAGTCCCAACTTCAGAAGCTATCATATGAAAATTATTTTAATCTTTTCAGTTTTCGAAGTCTACTTTTATTTTAATTGGAAGATAAACTTTTTTTGTACTTTGAGTGGACTAAAAACACAAATTCAAGATAACAACTAGAATTTAATCTAAATAGTTATATAATTATTTTTTATATGAGATGGGGCAAACGAGCATACGGCTCACCTGATATTAAGTGACTACCGCCGCCCATGAACAACTGCAACACCGGGAGAATTGCAGGTGCGTTGCTGGTCTTTTAAAAAGGAGTAAGCTATTTTCTTGAGCTCCCTAAGTCGTATCGGACCGGAAAAATTTTGCCTAATTATATGGTAAACTATTCCACAGAGAGGTTGTAAGCGGAAGAAAACTCCTAGTGAACTTATCATCCTCCTAATTTTTTCACCCTTATAGATAACCACCCTTGGACTATGTAACTCATTTAATAAAATAGGAAATTATATCAGTTCAGCCGTTAACGAGAAATCGGTAAACAAACATTTAAAAAAATATATACGTCGAACTCAGAACCATTTTGGTTTTCTGAAATCACTTAAAAACAATACAACAATATCATATCATATCATAATTGAACACGCTTAAATTATTTCGTTTGAAATTTTTAAATTCATTTAAATAATACTAGTTTTTACGGATTTTGTCGCGTATATTAACTTTTTTATATACCCGACGTTTCAAGCACTTGACAGCACCCATGATCATGAAGAGGGACTGAGATGTTCAACGTCCAGATGTCATAGTTAACCGAGGTTACCACAGATAAAAGTTATTAATTTTGTTCCGACCCACGCAATATGAACTTGTTGGGTTGGGTTGGTTCATTACATTTGACAAAAAGATGGCTAAATGACATAAACATTTCTTTAAAGAAAATTTTTAAAACAGTACTGTAAAAAAAATATTACCCACCTATCAATATGTATTGTTTTATTCATAAGACGGGACAGACAAAAAATAATGCTCCGCCCGCGTGGACACAGAAACGGCTTAAAGTTTATTTGTCGGTGTACGACCCGTGGTTAAAAACGAGGAACAGCATCATTTCGGTTATCTAGGCCATTCTTTATCTCTGTTGCATTTTGTAAATAAAATTCATCCAAATCTGTTTAACCTAATTAACCAATAAGCAAATCAAGCAATTGCTTAGAGCTTTACGTTTCGGAGCCACCATACAATACAACAACAAAGAAAGAAGTTGCCTAATTATATCGAAATAGAAAATAGAAAATTGAACAGTGGAAAGGTCTTTTTCGAAATGGAAAATTTTACAATTTTCCAATTGCTTGCACCTGAGGTATACTGTGGTAATACAAAACCTTATTGTCTTTTATTTGATCGTTGGCATAGATAAATAATCTCTTTAATCGAATTCCTGAAATAGGTTTAAATAATGTTACTTCAATATAATACTTAGTGTTCACGATCGTTTTTGTCACAACCTATCTAAAGTACAGTGCCGAGCCTCCAACATAAATTGCCTCATAAGCAATGTTGAGCGAGGCGAGTTGGCAACCGCATTTTATATTTCAATTTTAGTTGTTTTAAGGAAGACGATGTTATCTCTTACAACGGAATTATTTGAAGTAGTGGATATTCTTACACAGCCGCTACTCGGTTAGCAAGGATCCTAGTCTAAATTGCCTATAACGTTTCAAATGATTTATTTGAAGAAAGTAATATATTTTTACGTTTCTAATATTATGAGAAACTGATCGTCCGGAAGCAATAATGATGTTAATTATCTTTAAATCCCTATAATCATATATGATATTCTTAGAATTTTTTTCGCAATAAACTTTCTGATTACGCCATCGGATCCAAATGAGGTTTACGATTCTCATATGCTTATTTGTTGACCGTTGACCGATATTGACATCAGTGGAATATTTATCAAAGTCAGTTAATATACATACAATATATAAAACATAATATAATAAAACTAACATCAAAATAGCAAAGCTATATTTTATTCCGTGAGTATTTTAAGAGACGATTATGGAAAATGCTTGAAAAAATCTCATGGCGTCCGAAATGGCGTTATAACCATTTTATTTAAATTACTTAAATTACTTAGACTTGCGACGAGGAGTAGCTTCTAAGGTGTAACGTCTGGTACTTCACCAATCCGCTTTTCAGGCGTGACGATTGAGGAAAATCTTAATGCAATTATAGTTAATTTGGTCACTTTCTTATAACTCAAAAACCACAGCCTTGTTTGCATAGATGGCTTTGTGATACGATAGCTCTTCATCGGTCAATCAAATAACAAAGGGTCAAAAGGACGCTGCTTTATTGACGCCATTTTGACAGTTGACATTATAATAAATATTTTAGTCGATTTTAGTATGGTGTAGTATAGTTAGTTTCTTAAGTTAATTTTTCGAAGTGTTCCTAATATTGCCAAAGCTGGCTCGGTTTTTTTTTTCTAAATATATTAGTTGTAGTACACGACTTTGTGTTTTTGTCTCTGTCTTCCTCCTAGTTTTGGTTTTATAGGGCGGCAAAGCTTAAGGTGACCATGTTACGCTTACGTACCTTAATTAAAATTTTAAGAATATAAAGAAGGAAACATTTCTTGCAACACGCCGCAAATATCATTATGCACTTAAATTTGAACATTTGTAGATACGTCAATTAAAAATAGTAATTTAAAAAAATATTTGATGGATATAACACTTAAAAGTGTATATACTTATCAATTACCGTAAAAAACGTTCCTCATGTAGTGTCTTCTGGCTCTTCAGACAAACGGGTCTCACTCAGCTTGAGCTGTCGCCGAAACAACAGGCACTTACTTTGTGTTTGTTGATATAGGAAAGTATGATGTTCATTAGAATACAAATGATAGTGCAAAGAGGGAGGATAGGCATATGTTCTCTTCTTTTAGTCTTAGCAAACAATCGAAAATTAGAAAGAAATGTTAAAAGTAGTTGACCAAACTAAAAAAGAATATGTCAACTATATTAATCAAAAACGTGCTTCTGTTTATGTCACAGAATACCAGCGTAAAATAGCAGCTTGATGCTGCTGTGTTTCGTATGGTGAGTGTAGAGAACTGGAGACCCCCTTTACTGGAATTGAGGCATTCCATCTTAGTCCTTAGGGGTGACAACTCATCTGCACTTTGATTCTTAATCGAGGTTAAATGTAGATGTCTATGGGCCACAGAATCCACTTACCATTAGTTGGACTGTGTGCTCGTTTGTCACCCTAATTCTATTTAAAAAAATGATATAATTTATATCAGAGCGTAACATGACAACGGCTATGACATTTCTCAATCTTACTGAAAAAAGATTAGGAGTTTTGCAACTTCGAATTTACTTAACTCTGATTGGCTTGGTTTTGTTTATATCTGTATTCTTCATGAGTAATGATTTTTTTTTTGTAAAATCAGAACCTCACTTTTTACACAGGAATATTGACCCAAAGTTACTTCTATAGCAACTTGACGCTGCGGGAAGTGCAGCTCTCTCCCACTGTAGCAAATTGCAGGTACCAGAATAAATGTTACGAATACATGTGAAGTCTAATCACCATTCATTAGAGCATCGCGGCGAAAACAATTTTTTATTTTTATAGTTGTACTAATGCAAATCTTGGAAGAATATTACCAATAGAATAGAACAGAATGGAGTAGATAGAATGAAATGGAATAGAATAGAGTACAGTAGAGTGAATATGAATAGAATAGAATGGAATGGAATGGAACGGAATAAAATAAAATAGAATACAATACAATAGAATAAAATACAATCATTTTTATTCAATATGGATGGACATGTAGGTGATTCTTATTGAAAGTCGTTTTTTACTCCGTCCTACGAAGAACCAGCAAGAAACTCAACGCAGTTTTTATTCTTACTTAACTTTACAAGAATATAATTCGATCGCACCCCAAAGCATTTTCTAGAGAATGAATTAAAAAAAATTACATCGATTCTCAAACTCGGACGTAGCAAAAGTTTAAACATCTTGAACCTTTAACAAGCAAAAACTAAATAGAATTCCTTGTATAAACTTTTTGAAGAAAAATTGAATGTAACTGAATACATATAATTTAGTGCATATCGCTACAGGAATGTTGCCAACTGAGGTGCTATTGTTTCTGATCCAGGAAATCGAATCAATAACTTCCAACTGTTTAGTTTACGGCGCAAGGCAGGGAGCCAAAATATAAACAAAGGATTTAATTAGCAATAGCACTTTAATTGTTCGGTAGTTAGATCTTCAAAGCCGTTGCGCAGTTCCAGTGCCTAGTTCACTAAGTGGTAGAGCTTCGTTGCTACCTAGGTGTTCGTCTGATGAAGAGATTTTTGTGACGAAGACTTCCGCTTCCGTTGCGTATTGGCTTGGTGAATAAGATATCAGATATAATTACAGAAAAGCCGTGATAGCTCAGAGCCAAGCGTTTGCCGTAAGCTTCACGGGACGCCCCGGGTTAAATCCCCGCTGACGCCAAATAAATTTTAAATTTTAAGTGCTGATATACCACGTGCTCAACGGCGAGGGTTAATACATCAAAAAATCGTGTCATAATCCACATGTCTGAAAAATAATATATTTCGAATAAATATAAAGACTGCCATCACGCATTGTAGCTGATGAATAAGTTTATGTTACCTTCTCAGAAATAAGAAAGAGCTTATGCCCAGCTATGGGATGCTGTAATTTTACTTTTTATGATAAACTTAAAAATAAAACTATATATTTGTTTATTTCGCACATACAGTACAGTTACTATAATAAAGAACATTCACGCAGATTAAAAATTTGGTGACAACAAAAACATTTAAAAGATTAAAGAAAGTGAAACCATAAAGAATTCAAAACCAGCACTCATGGATAAAGGTCTCGCAAGAGAGATACATATGAGATTACGGAGTAGAGAAGAACCCTTCACGCCAATTACCAATCTTATGTGTTATTGATTTACAAGTTAATTGTCCTCAATTTTTTTACGGCATAAGGGTGACAAACGAGCACACAGTCCGCCTGATGGTAAATGGATACTGTCGCTCATAGAAATCTTTAATTACCCTCAATTAAGATTCAAAATACAGATGCATTGTCAACTCAGGTCTGAGATAGAATACCCAATACCAGTAAAAGGGGTCTCTGGTTCCATCATACGAAATACAGTGGCATTAAGCTGCCATTGCGGTATTACATAATATCCCACACTTAAATATAATTTTGCAGAAACATCTTTACTCCTACCGAGTATAATAAAATTGCTCAATATCATTGGTGTCGATCGAAATATTAGCACGCGGAGTACTATAGTTGCTCGCGAGTTATAGAAAGTCGAGCTTCCAACCCCATAAGTTCCTAGTCTATAATATCCTACAAAATGCTAATTTAATTTCACCGTCATTATCATTACAATATTTCATAAGTCACTGCTGAACATCGGCCTGCCCTAAGAAATGCCATAAAACACGATCCTAGGTTTTGCTTAAGTTTCACTATATTGACATTTACGTGATGATATGGCTTACACCACCAACTACGCGACTCAATAAAATACTTTTATAAATTATAATAATTAAATCAATCGTAAAAAGTAGAACAAATTATATTATATAAATATTTTAATCTACAATAAAAACTGTAATATCATTTACTTTTTTGAGTAGCCTTGGTCTGGATAATTATAACGTGTTTAAACATTAAACACGTAGCCTGGTAAATCGTTTAACACTCGAAGCTGATGGATCTGCCTTCGAAACATTTAAGAAATAATTAATGATCTGCCGAAGCACATAATGGTCTGCCCATTGGTAACGATCGACCGACTGAATAAACTAATTTATAATGAAATTTCATCTTACATTTTTATAATAAGCAAGCGTACAGTCTACTTAATGATAATAGGACGTTATGACCCAGAGAAACCTAGATCTACGCTCGATTAAAAATAAAATGTACAAGCCCAAAAAAGATTTCCGATTCTCTACAGCCGCTATAAAACACAGCACCATGTATTTTTGAGAGCGAGGTTCTTCCTTGGTCAAGCTGAGTTATTAGTGCTACAGCATGGCTCTACCACGTTATAAACTATTAGATGAGAGCTTAAAGTTTCTAGACTACGGAAATAATCATTTTCAATGGTTATGACATATAAATAACCCTACTCAGCTTCGCCGTGGTACCGCAGAAACAAAACAAATCTTACATTTCTGTACTTTCTACATAATAGTGGCCCAAATTCTCCACTTTACTTTTTCTTTAAATAAAATATGTAACTGGCATTGCACTAACTTTGGTGTTTTAATTACTAGTGATTTACTAGTAATAGCATTATTAAGCACTTACCTAGATTATTAACTGTACAAACATTTACTCAGTTACTTTAAGATCGTAGGAAGCTCAGATTATCAAACAAAGGGATAAACGGAGGTAGAAAGGATGAGACAAAGTTTCAGTGATTCCGAGACAATGACAGTCGCAAGCTCAAGCTAACTCACTGTGCCACGGAGCCATTAGTGGCACGTTCACTAACAGTTTCAAATCTAGCCGTTCATCCATAACACGCTTAATGCGTTTTACTTTCAGTGTGATTTGATATGCCTAAATTATTCTATGATCTTTAGCCGAATTCGGAAAAAAACATAGATTAAAACCGGTTTATTTCAAAAGAGCTCGCGTAAGTTTGGCTTCGTCGGCATCGCTTTTTGCAGGTCTGAACGGTAAAAAGCATCAAAAAAAAGAAGGCTGAATATTTCCTTCCACCGTGTAAACAACAAATACAATTTTACAGCGTGTCGTTCCACATTATTGTGTGATTTGTTATCTACAACAACGCTATCACACAACACTCGATATGTTGACGCGTGTTTTACACATTACCGCTGTTTGAATTGCAAATTAGCAGCTCTCAATGCCGAGAGTGGTTTATTTTTGTTGCACGTATGATATCTATTCTAAGCTGACGATTTAACAGGCAATATTAATAATTTTTAAACAGTATAATATAGATCGACGTTGTAGTTGTCAATGACAAAAAGAAATTAATTAAAGAATTAAAGATATCAGAAAGTCACACGTCAACACGATAACACTGTATAGGTATACACGTAGATAATGCCTATATGTTTTTCCTAGTTATATACTGTTTCATTTTTCTTAGTTGTATAGTGTGAGGTATATAACTAAGAAAAATGACGTCAGACAAGTTAGTTTCAATTGTTAGCACATATATGTATATGTAATGGAAGTATTGGGAGCAATAATATATTTTGATGTTATTACATCAAAATATATAATGCACCATCTAGTAGCATGTGGTGACAAAAACTCATTTCGAACTATCTCTTCTAGATGACGTGAGAATAATTTATTTCGAAGGTGGCACTCCGCCCTTGTTGCATATATTACAAATGTGTGTTTGATTTGATTATTGAATTTGTGTGTTTAATGTTGCCATGTTAGAACTTCGGAAGACAAAGCAAACAGCTGAAATCCTTGGAAACTGTTGAGTTAGCCGAACAAACTTTTAACATGATCTCATCAGGAAGAAGCAATGAAAGTCCTTTCAACGTGCTGATGGCTAGTTACCGTATTGAAGACAGTAATAGAGGTTTACAGTCCTTTTTATCTAACACACCTACAGGGGAGAAAGGTTATCGTTTTGCTATTCATCAATATTTGAAATTAGAGTTTAGTCCTGAAGGAGTTATAATAACCTCAAGATTTTATTCAGCTTCGAATCAGAAATCAGGATTTAAGAAAAATGATTTACCAGTAAGCAAAGATGTTTTAAATTTGCAGCCGATAGAGAAACCAGGACCAAGAGACGTCAAGATTGAGGATGTTTTGTCGATAACACCTTACATGAAACCCGAGAATTCTAAATTGCTTGACCAGTTTCTGACCTCCTAAGTACAACACCAAGATAATCTTCAACCTGGACCATCTACGGGGCCAATGTGAACTGCTAAAAAAGAGTCTGACGATACATTTCGATCCAGTGATTATTAACGAATCAGATTAAAAATATGTTTAAACTAAATTAAGCACATTCTAAACAATAAAACATACAAAATACATTCATTTAACAATATTATTATACACAGAAATCTAAATTAATATTTAGATTTTTGTGTTATTATATATATACTTTTGAATAAAACTCATTCTTTTAAGTATCTAAAATAATTGTAAATTAATTCTCTCAAAAACCAACAATAAACAACGCTCCGTTTATTTACCGATTGGGCAACAAGGGCGGGGATAATAAATGTAAAAAAATATTTTCAACAGTTTTTAACTATTTTAAATTAATAATAAAGCATATAATAATAATGTACGTGCCCAAAGACCACGGTTATATTATAAAGAACGCTTGGTTCTACGCGGACGAAGGCACGGGTCGTTAGTCGCGTTGTTAGAAAGAAACAAAGATACATTTCGGCATTGGGCATTGACGCACAGCAATATACCAATTGAAAACAAAAAAAAATTAAAGTGAAACGTTTTTAGAATCTTTGAGATTTGAAATTCAATGGAAGGAAAAAGCAACACTAAAAAGAGACAAACATATACATACTCCTATTAGATCTAGCCTGCGAGAGAATGAGACAGAATACTGAATACAGTGTTTACTATAAATTTATTTATATTATAATTACAATTATCCTATTCCTGATACTCCGCATTCTAGTGTTGTTTGACGTTTGTTTCATTCTCTCGAAGTTTACTTTTCTGAAGGTTTCACTTCTACTGCATGTGAACTGCACACGTGTTTTTTTTAATTTGGCTTCATACGTCGTTAACATTCTAATAATATTAAAAAAACAAAGATCGACACAACAATAAATCATCTTTTTGTAACATCTCAACCTTAAACGTTTAACAACCAGCGCATTGCCTTTAATTTTAACAACCTTCTCTTTGCATGACATTTCCATTTTAAAACGGCCCAAGTGATTTATCTGGGCAACGCGGTAGGTCATTCAGATGCATAACAAATGAAAGTTGTGAGCGATTTTCCTGAATACACGTGTCATATAATATGTACACCGTAGGTTTGTCGTCGAGCATTTTGGTGACAGGGGAATTCGGCGCGGGGAGCGGGAGTTGAGATCGTTCGCTTCGGATTGGTACGCACGAGTGTCAAGTTTCTACAAATCTGCTGTTTATTTTTTAATGAATCGACATTAATATATATTTTTTAATTGGTTTTGCTATAGGAATGGTCTCATATAAATTAAGAGTAGAATTTAACCACTAAGGGTGCAAAAATAGATGATATTTTAATGTACCTATTTAGACGATATTGTAGTTGTTAGATTGGTCTAATGATGTTATTCCTTATAGCCTCTACACGATGGGCCAGCGCTGGCCCAGCGC
>DWHP01000991.1:0-17289 GCA_018247895.1 Parnassius honrathi
GATATCATCGGAATAGTGTCGGATAAGATTTGCTCTTGGATCGTTACTCGCACTTGCGTGTGGCTTCAACGATGATGTGTACAGCTGCCCATAGAACCTCTCAATCTCACTCAAAATCTCAGGTTTCCCGAAAACTATGCTGCCACAGTCAGTCTTTAGCTTTGACAGTTGGCTTTTTTCGGCAGACAGATTTCTGGCAAAGACTATGGAGCCCTGATTCCGCACGATCGCTTCTTTAATACGAGGGGTATTAAAGTTACGTAAGTCTCGCCGCATGCATTTAGAGATCTGTCTGTTCAGTTGCCGGTACGCTGTTAAATCCTATAATATCCCAACGTTACTTGTCTATCTCTTCTTATAGTTCAAGGATCTCCTTGTTTTTGCTCAGTTGCTGCATTATATGTTACCAGGTCGAGTCATCTTAAATAGCAACCGAGCCTCCAACGAAGGCTGCCGCCGTGGACTGGAGGCCATCCCCGTAGTGGGAGTAGTGGAGGTAATTGGCGATGACAATAGATCACGCAATTGAGGGAGGGTGGGTGGAGCTCTTCAAACTAGGTAGGATACACCATTTTAATTTATAATTATAACGCGGATCTAAGATCTTTTATAATGGATTTTTACAAAAGGACGCTTGTTATCCCTATTATCGCAGAAAATTCTTTCAGTTGAACTTAATATAGTTCAACATCACGGACTTAAACAGCGTTTTGTATACTTTCTTGCCCTATTACATTACCTGTACTAAGTGAATATTTACTTTTAGGGGAACATACATTGCCTAGTAGAACTATACCGCAGGAAGAAGGATTGTGTAGTAACTTAAGATTTTGGTGTTTTTTTTTAAATTAATACTGAATATTTTACTTTTGTTGCCTGTTACAACTTTATTTAACATAAGGTTACAAAAATAAATATACAGCCTATATACGTACCATTCACTGGCACAGGTCTCCGCTAATTTCTGGGAGGGTTTTAGTTTAGGGCAAGGATTTGTCCGCCGCGCTGCCCCAATGCGTGTTAGCGAACTTTACATGTCTTCTAAATTGTGTTTTCTTATTTCTCAGACATGCATGCTTTCTCATGATGTTTTCCTTCACCGCCGAGCACATGGTAAATAAGCACTTAAAACTGAAAATAACAATTTCGATATTAGTTTGCTCGCGTACTGTGAAATTTACAACAATCACTAACCTATTGAGCTACCACGGCTCACTTTATTTTACATACGGAAATGTAATAAATTTCATTTTTAATTTATGGCGTTAAAACTGTAATAAGAAGAGCTATAATTTTATCTGACAAATAAATATTATATTACGACCGGCTATTAAAATTACTTGCATTATAACTTGAGAACAATTTTGCGTATAGCTCTACCAGCTCATAAAATTCATAATACACTGAACGTTATGTCATTTAAATAATCATATATTCGTTTAAATTTATATCAGAATGTTTAATATTACATACCAATTGAAGTTTCACAAGCGAGTTTTATTGACATAAACGTATATAAAAATATTAAACATACGTTTCTTTATAAACGTACTTTGCGAACAAAATTGTTTTTTTGTGTTAGCTACAAAAAGATAAAGCTTCGGAATGTATTAATGAAGTCTTAAAAACTTTTTGAAATGATTAACATTCTACACTCAAGTAAACATGAGCAACTTGGAACGTAACTTAGTAGTACGTGTTATAAACCACATATATACAAATAGTACTATAAATTAGCAACTATGTATAAAGTTGTGACAGTACTCAAGTTAAGTAATATATGTATAGGTACTGTTAGCCCAAGTTTCAGGCCTCAATAATGTCCTCCAGGTTGTATTTTGGTCACAGTGGACAGTCTCAAAAATGATTATAGTTTTCGAGTATGTGAGAATGAAAAGAGAGGTAAGATTCGAAAAGTGTGCGAAGAAATTACATGATTGAATTCCTACCTCCCTTATCCACCATTGGACAACTCGACCCCCAGCGCATCTCCACCCATTTGTTGTCAACGCATTCGAACTAAAACGTTTGCTTGCGTCGGCTTACAATGATTATTTTGTTTAGTTAAGCTAGTGTGTTCCACCATTTTTGGCTCCATTATTTCTCACCATCGAGCGAGACGTTAATAGATAGCGTATGTACCTTGTGGTGCGGTGGCGGCGTAAGAGAATTTATTGCCCCATTTCGTGCTCTGAATATCATAAGATGAGGAAAGTTTTAGAATGAATCTATGGCTTTGGATAGATGGCGGTATACCACCCACTTAGGTCAGACGTCAAATACTCGGACCGGTGACGGATGATAGCAACCATGAATGGTAAATGGATACTACATACCATGGTTACTTGTATACATGGTTACATTCAACTAATATTTTAATAAGACATGAATTATGGGTAGCTGCTATAAGACTGAGCTGAAATGAACCAAAATGGTAGCCATTCTCTTGACTTGACTACGGTAGAGACACGCAGCAGCTTTTGCTATCGCACGGATGGGACGGCTCGAACCGGGATAGTACCATGACCTCACAGAATACCAGCGTGAATTAGAAGTTTACCTCTGCGTTTTGCTTGGTAAGTGCAGGTGGTCAAAGGCCCAATTCACCGTCACTCACGGGGGTCCCTTCTCGTCAACTAGTGACTATCCTTGCGGAGCCGGGGCGGATCACTAGTTATTTTTTTTTATATATCCCAACATAAATTTTAATCTGACCTAATTCGTATGATGTTAGAACGCTACAATATGTTTTTACGTATATTAACCTTAATTAAAATATACCATTCTTCTCTAGTCCTAGCTGTTAAGTCTTCTAATGTAACACTAGTAGTTCGAAATGAATAAAGATGCCTGTCTTAAGATGAATATGTTTCTTTTTCAAATTTCAAAGACACTTGCACGCGGGACAAGCTCATTTTGGGAGATGGACATATGATACGACCATTTAAGATGTTAAAGACTGTGAAAATAAAAATAAATATAACGCCATAAAATCCGTAAAAGTAGTTTTAATAAACAATTGGTTTTTTTTTCTGCGTAGGATACTATAAGGTAATATATCTACTGCGATTTCTATAAAAGTTGATGTTAAATAACTTTATTTATTTTTAGTTTTAATATATACACATAACAATTTAGAATCATACAAGCATCACATTTATAGCTCTTTACAAGTATGCTAAAAAAAACAGTGATGAAGATATGCATGTCTTACCATGTGGTCACTTTATCTAGTGGGGGGCCTCAATACACTTTGCTTACAGGTTACGAGGTCACTCGATTACCTTTCTTTGAGAACGGTTGACTTATTTTGAGCTATAGGACCCACCCGTTGTCACTTCGGCTTATTGATTCATTGAGCGATTATAAATACATAAGAATAGAAAATACATGTTACATTTCATTTGAATGACATCTTTGTTGTCCCACTTGTATAAATTATGCGTAACATTATACTTAAACATAATAGCAGTAATAAAGATAATAGTCTCGCGGTAATAAAAATGAGGATACATTTAAAATCAATAAAATGAGAAGTAAAACATTATAGTCGTGCCTCATTAATGTGTGTACCTCACATGTGTATCACACCTGTGGCAAGGCATTGAAACAATTAGTTCGATGTTATCGTTAAAGCCAACAATACAATGTGTTTAAAATATATAATGCGAACAAAATTAAAATCAGACTCGCCGTTAACTAATTTCACTCACGTTGAATAAAGTACTTTTACGGATTTTATCGCGTTTAATTTGCTCAATTTTAATACCAGATGTTTTGAGTGCTTTCTAGCACCCAAAATCACGGGTGATTGAAGTGAATGACGTCCTGATGTCCGATTTAACCTGGAGTTAGGAGTCAGAGTTAACCTTCAGATTTTTAATCATTACATTTGGTTCGATCTACGCAGAATCAACTTACTGTGTCTTGAAGTATTTCAGTGGTATGCTTCGATTCAGTTTTAATTTTATTATTTACGGGATCCCAAGCAGGTGTTTATCAGTCTCCTTCACTACTGAAATTAGGATGTTGAGTAGGCTGAAGAAGATTAGTAAGTCCTTACCATTCGTTAAGTGTAATATGAGGTATATTAAAAATGCAGGAATATACAGGCTTGATTATGAATGTGGGCTTTTATATATAAAGTAAATAAAAAGATCTACAAAACCCCTTTGCCTTGTTTGAAAACATGAAATATCAGTATATTTACGACTAAGAGTTCAACCGTGTCACCAAAGCTGCAGAAACAGCTCGAAGATTCATGATGTGTACGGCGCTGGTATCGCAAAAGAAAGTACGGTACGTTTTCAGTTTCAACGTTTTCGTTCTGGAAATTTCGACCTTCAGAACCCACCCCGTGGACGGCCGGCGACCAAAGTGGAAAATGAAGAATTAAAGGCTATTGTGGAAGCGGACCCATCACAAAGCACTTCATTGATAACTGCAAGCTTCAGGGTAAGCGATAAAACTGTATTAATACGCTTGAAGCAAATCGGGAAAGTAAAAACCTTGAACGATGGGTACCTCATGAATTGAGTGAATCGAACTTGCAAACACGCGTCCACTGCTCTGTTACTTTGCTCAACCGACACAAAAATGAAGGGATTTTAAATCGAATCATTACTAATGATGAAAAGTTGATACTGTACGATAATCGGAAGCGCTCGTCGCAATGGCTGAACCCTGGAGACCCAGTCAAATCCTACCCTCAACGAAAATTGACTCAGAAAAAGTTACTTGTGAGTGTTTGGTGGAATAGTGCCGGTGTCATTCACTACAGCTTTCTAAAATCTGGCCAAACGATTACGACAGACATCTATTGTTAGCAACAGCAAACCATGAAGAAGGAACTAGCTGCTAAACAACCGAGATAGATCAATCGCTCTAGGCCACTGCTGCTTCACGACAATGCAAGACGACACACAGCACGACAAACAACCACTAACTTAGATGAGCTACAATTGGAATGTCTGCGACATCCACCGTATTTCCCGGACCTTGCTCCAACTGATTACCATTTTTTCCGGAATTTAGACAACTTCTTACAAGAAAAAACATTTAACTTCGATGCGGCAGTCCAAACCGCCTTCAAAGAGTTTCTTGATTCTCGCCTCATGGTTTTTTTTAGTAAAGGATTCAATGTACTACCTATGAGATGCCAAAATTGCATTGATAACAATGGTGCATACGTTGATTAATTAAATAAATTTAAAAAAAATTTGACTTTATATTCCTCCCGTACAAAACGCCAATTTCATATATATGGACCTATTACTAATGATGTTTCTAAACTGAGGCTCACGCGAGCGAGGCCGCGCGTAAAAAGCTAATAGTATAATTTATAAAATGAAAACAGTATATTTGGAGACTGTCTTGCAAAAAGATTGTTGACGGAGCCGACTACAGCTTTTTAAACTGTGAGTATATTTGTGCTTCGTATCTGTCCTATTTTGGTATTGATTGCTATCATAATAATATTTCTGTAAATGAGTGTGTGAATTAGGATATTAAGACTGGTTGTATGAGTGATGGGTTAGCCACTTCATCATTTCTTTAACATTTTTCCATCTTAACCCTTTGAGGAAAGAATTTATTTTTAAGTTTTGTATATTACACAACATATTCCTTTAAGTGTATATTTTTTAAAGAAAAATGAATTTTCAAAAATAAACATATTGTGAAAAACATTGCCAAGTATTGGTTCTTTGCTCCTATTGTTAAGGCAAATTAAAAAACGAGCGACGAAATTTTACAATTACTAGAGAGGGATTACAGTAAAGCACTGAAAATTCGGAAATTTGAATGTCAAAATAAAACGCGTTAAAATCCGTAAAATTCAATTCATTTAATTTGTAATGTTGAGAACATTAGAAATAAATATAAGAAGTCAACGCTGTGTGATTACAGATTCATACCGAACTATTGTTTTACTTCTGCTGTTGTACAGCTACTACTGCATGAAAAGTAGCTTTGTTTTGTTTAACCAACCTGCACTTTTTTATAACAACTATCTAATTTTAAGGCCGAGATACGTTTGCATTGCCGCGGGTTTGAATTCAATACGGAAAATATATTTGTTTTGCTTACAAAATTACGAGTCTGTATATTTGTCATTGTGCCGTTTACCTAAGTAGACAGACTGATACAGAAGAAAATACTAGCGTAACGTTTTAAATCAAAAAAAATTAAGTTGAAGCAATTATAGGTACAGCACTTATTCCATAAATATTTTAAACTTCTTAGCCTAAGAGTAAGGCCTCAGTAGAGAGAGTTTGACGAAGCGTGCAGCGTATCATCATGTCAAGCACGCGCTGTTGTTTTGCAGTGTCCTGAGATTTGTATCTCTAACCGCATATAACACCATATAACCGCTGCTCGGTTTGTGTGAAAAATACATCTATCTTTGCAACACGCTCCGTAAAACGCTCAAAATAAAAGGAATTTGTCTATTGACATCAGAGGACACCAATACGGCAGGGCGATTGGCGTACTGCTTCGTTCAGCATACAATTTAAACAGTTGTCGTTCAGGACATTTTAATACGCTTTTGGCCTTGAAATGAATAGGGGAGATATCTCTTTCCAAGTAAGTAAGGTGCTACGGTCGGGGAGCATCATAAGCTCCGTGTGGTGATACGGAGCTATTCTATATATGCGATGTTTCAGAACTTTGATAGCACGATTTATAAATTCGGTACGTTTCGCTTGTGGTGCGACTACTTTAATAGTGTAACGACTATTATTTAGAAAACTTATGTGACAAATGAACTAATAGTTGATCGAATGGTCTGGCTACTGTATTACGTGAGCACCTGCAGCCAATTTAAGACGAGGATAGCTACAAGTATGTTATCATCTCTGAAAACTAAGATGGAATACCTCACAGTCTGTAATTATGCTAACTATAATACCCTTCTGATCGAAACACAGCAGTGCAAGCATTGAAGGGACTGAAGTGTTCCTCTACTGTGTAGTGTGTACCTACCTATACGAACTCTTGGGTAGAAAACGAGTAGTGATTCTTATTTATTGGATTAGATTTTATACATTAATAATAAATATATAAAAACATATATATTACGTAAATATGATCAAAACGATTCCTATATAAGTTCCTAAATCACTAAAAGATATCTACGATTAAATAAATAAAGATATACATTAAAGTACTATTAGTACACTGATACCATATTCAGTCATTATTTGTCGACCATTACCGTTTTCAATTGAAATAATTCCTAGCAGAGCTCGAACGCGCCGGCACAAATGGATAAAGTTCTGTCGCAGTTGTTTCATAAAGAGTTCAAACTACTTGTAGTTCGATGTATTTTTATTTACATTGTTTTACAAAAAATAATAATACAAATTCTGTTGAGATGGAGATGAATAAGAGATAAACAATTAGTTTTAAAATTTATTGCTAAAAATCGAGAACAAGTGTCGTGACCATAGATGTCACACATCCTCTATTAAGAATCAAAATGCAGATGCATGCTCACCCCTGAGGACTACAATGGAGCTTTCGATTTCGTGATATGGTCATGACATAAATGGGTTGTTTCTCTAGAGGACTGTATTTATTTCAATAACTCTGTCCCGTGTCTTCGCCGCTGTGAAACTATCTCAGGTAAAGGAAGAATAGAAAACCAAAAGACTTTTTGCTTAGCATTGCAACAAAAAGCTATCGTTTGTAATAAAGATAAAAAACACAAAAAATAAATAAAACTAAAAACTTAAATTATCCTACCCTTAAATTATCCCATATAGGTATTGTGTCAAGGACGCTGGCTGCATTTCTCGTTGAATGGCCCTTGAGCGACAAAAGAAGCCCACTTATCAGCAGTCGCGATGTCCAGTCCTGGATACATTTCCTTAAGGAAGTTTACTGCAAAAGTCACAAATCCTATTTTTTATTTCTATCCTATTTTTTTTTTAAAAACGTTACCTCCACACTAGGATTTTCTCCTGTATCGTGGGGCAGTTTACAAACACAAATTTCACAAGGACAAACATCCAAACGCGGAACAATTACTTGTAGGCCATACAAATACTTGTTCCGTGCGGGATTCGAACCCGCGACCCCCAGCACAGCCGCTCATTGCTAAGCCACTGCGCCATGGAGCCGTCGTCAAATATGTTGTCACCTCTCGTAAACTCATATTTGCTCCACTTACTTAGTCCAGCTGCCTCTGATACTGCCACGGCTCTAAAAGAGGTTCTCAGATATGAGAGGCTGTCAAAGTGTCTAATAAAGTAGCATCCCACACTAGCGCTTTTCCTCTCTCCCCGGGGACTAAAATCATACGGTCAGGTCTCTAGCTATTATCACTGAATATTTCACAAGGCTCTAAAACCAAGGGAATATCCGGACAATATTTTATTACCTCTTCAAATGATTCCCGCGATGCGAATGCAGTGGCTGTAACTAAAACAATCATATCTCATAGATGTAGTAATTCTGCAGTGATATGTATAGCAAAAATTTAATTGCATATTTATTTTCAATAGTTCTCTAAAGAGTAACTAAAGCGTATTGTGTTGTTCAGATTAGTAGATAAATGATTTTTAGTATATAATTTTTAAGTAATTTTATATAAATTTCAAGAAAATAGCCCCCTGAAAACGAGCATGCGGCTCACCTTATGGTGACTACCGCAGCCCATGAACATCTGCAACACCAGGAGAATTGCAAGTGCGTACTAGGCCTTTTAAAAGGAGTAAAAGGTCTTGAAGGTCCCTAAATCGTATCGTATAAGGCGGATATTCGTTTTTTAAATATATTTTTATAAATGTTTCATATTCGGAAATAAACTGAAAAGGTAACACTGGATTACGATATTGGCCAATTTGCGGGTGAGATAATTTCTGCACAACACGTTCCAATTTTACTAATGACTTTTAGCCATAACGATGACTTTTATTATTATTTATGGAAGAAAACTTTTGGATAAAATATTTTCTTAAATACTCAATCAATTTAACATAATGTTGCTTTTAAGCAATTAACGCTGCCACGAAGTACGAAAACACTTCGATCAGAGTGAACTCTGACACATCAATTAACTGCGTTGCACGAAGGTTGTTGTTTAATTTTCTTATTTAGGTTTTATCGTAATTTTGAGTAAAATTACTTACCTTTTTATTTGAATGCCATTAAATTGTTTATTAAGTTGTTTACTGTACTATTCCCTGAAATAAAGAACATAATTATTAAAGCGAGTATTGAAGGGACGATTCTGCCAGTTTGGTTAAAAATATTCCCGAATATTCTAGAATAAAAGATTGAATTGGAAATTTAAGGCAAGGGAATACCATAGGTCATGCACTACAGGGACGGATACCTCCAGAGTCCAGGAGAAGTTTATGATATGAGAGATAATTGAAAGGATCACCTTCTCAAAAATATAGATGGACTTACGGCAGCTGATGTTCGCAGCCCAAATCATTTGATTATATTCTTGATCTCATCCGTAGCAACAGCAAAAAATGGACGGGATTGATATTTGGAAATGAGCAGCTGTTAGAATAATCAACAGTTAGATATTTGTTTTGTTGATCTAGTGAAGCGTGAGAAATAATTTCACGAACTTTTCTAAAGTCTTAGAAAAGCCTGATTCCTACGCCTCATGGCTATGCAATCACCTTTTGACATCCAGCACACATGAGCACCTGCCCCTCACATTACTGAGAGTGCCATGTACATCGTAATGCAATCTGAGAACAGCATCAATTAACGCAGCTATTTTCTCGTCCACTGTATTTTCGTTAAAACGCGTCTATACACAACTTTTTTAATATTAATGCGACCAAAAAACATATATTCATAAGGGTGATTAGAGACGAAGTTTTAGGAAGTTTTACGGTATAAGATAGGAAAGTAAAGTCATGACGGGAGATGCCAAAAGTAAGTAGTTGACCATTAACGAACACCAGGGTATGAGTAGAGATGAGGATTAAATTGAGCCAAATGTTCTCAAAGTCAATATTGAGACTAGTGGCTTGTAAAGAATGGATGTGGTTACCAACCGACACGACAATATGACGGAGTTAAGAGGAACGAATCAAGGTGGGAAACTTGATATGGAAGATCCTAGAGAAGGGGTAACATTAAAAAAGGAATGTAATGCAGATGATTAAACAAACATAATGCATATATGCAATAGATTATTTTACAGAAAACAACACCAAACCGTATATAATTCAATTTTGAGTCGGTCGATAAAATAGGGGGTTAGTTCTTGCTTATCGCATCATAATGTCATTACATCACGACTAACGTTTCTCCTCGTATTATATTTAGATTAAATATTTTTTATAAATGGCTAAAACACTTGGGAAAATTGAAATGATTTTTACGATAGTCATATATACCCTCTTCTATTTGTCTACGGCGTTTTTAGGAGTTTTTATTAACTTTGAAAATTGATTAAATTTTGTAATCAATTTTCGAAGCATTTGCTGACATACAAATGAGCTGTGTGACATGACATTGATGTATATACATGTGTTTGTGCGTATATTTATATATTTATATACATAAGTGAAATGCCACCGACTGACTCATCACGATATCTCCAAAACTATACACACGCTTGACCTGAAATTTAGTATAACGGATTTTACAATAGTCTCATATAAAAAAAATCTTGATATTTTGCGTCTAGGTACTCGCAATAAAATATTTTTGTACGCCTATCAAAGCGAGCAAGTATCGGCTAGTGACCCGTACACGTACGGTTCTAGTTGTGCGTATAAAGCCTTGATCTATAGGTTTTATATTTAGTAATACTTATTGTTACTTATAAACGCTTAAATGTTATAAAAACACATTTTCACATTTGAGGTCAACGTGGTGGCAAGGTGTGTTATAAACGCCCCTCAAAAAGTACAAATCAAAAACGCATAATTTGTTTTGTATGCCTATTTCCTTAAACATTTTTCACACAGTAGAACGGTGACTAATTACTTCATAATCCTTTCAAAAATGAAAGAAGACCTGGGATTAGCAGGATAATGTGTAATAAGGTAAACTTATAAATCTTGTTGCTTTTTGTTTCAAAATAGCACTCGTTGCAGTCGCATATATTCTAACTGGAGTGAATAATTTGTCAGCCACTAACAAAATAAACGAATATCATGTTTTGTTAAAACACTGTGTTATCAGTAAAATTCTCGTAGATGGATAGGAAATCCCGTGTATAGGGCCCAGGCGATCTTAAAACTGTGACGTCATCCACCGATACCACAAGGTACGTAAAAAGAAGCCGTTAAGACCGTTCCGTTTTTTCAGCAGCCTAGTCCATTTCCGGACACACTTCTCGTTTAATGAGGAAATTTGCGGTAACAACCACGCTCGGCAGGCGGATAAGTTATTGCGATTCCAGTCATATCCCGCTTTTGGGCCGATTTTAGAGCAATGAATAGCGTCAGTGCGGATTATCGATGCTGATGGCTCATGTATGGCGTGTTAAAACGTATGTTCATGTTGTCAAAGTATGTCAAAAATATGAATGTTAAGATTGAACCAAAATTATCTAGATTAAAAATTCTATCACGATCTGCAAACAAATTAATTTAGTATATTTCTGTATTAGCTAAGTGCCATTATATATTAAACAAAAACTTCTGTACAAAGTTGTTTAATAATGCTGCTTTTTTACAAAAAACATAACTTATAGCATAAAAGACAAAGGACGCAATTTACAGGAAATTTGTCTTTAAAAATCAATTGATATTCTAAACGAGACAAAAAACTTTTAATTGTCGGACCAATTTAAGTAAGACTACGGTTATGAAAATTTATATCGAGCGTTTCCAACAGTGTCGCTAAAATATATAAACGTACCGCGATATACAGCTCCGATGCTAAGAGCTCACCGTAATTTTCGCAATCTGCAAACAATTCGGGTTCAAATCCCTTTACAGCAAAAAAATATTTTAATTGTAATTTTAAGTTGTGATTTACCTATACTTGCTTAGCGTTTGAGGAAACCATCGTGAAAAAAGCCACAAAAGGACGTTAATATTTCGAAGACGTGTGATGTCTGCCATCACGCACTGGAGCAGCTCGACGGACAATTTTTTAGCTTCCCGCTAAGAAAATTGAAAATTTTCAAAAATAGGGAAGTTATTGGTTTCACCTCGATTTTCGAAAATCGAATTTTCATAAGATCTCGACATTTTGAGATCCCAGGAAGCTATTCTGACTAATTTCACGTGGACGTCCGTACGGATATATGGATGTATGTGTGTGTGTGTGTGTGTGTGTGTAAGTATGTAAACCTTTCATAACTTTGGAACGTCTTGATCGATTGAGATGCGGTTTTCTAAAGATCTCAATGTGGAATAGATTTGGTAATAATATGAACTGATTCGGACAAGTAGATTTTGAGAAATCTCAAAAATAAAAAAAATTTGAAAAACTGTTCTTTTGGAATAACATTTAGGCTTTACCGGATCGATTTCAAAACCTAATCAGCTCTTAACCTAAAAAAATGACGTCGAATGCCGTTTGGAAAATTCATTTCATTTGGTTTATTCTTTCGTGAGATATCGAAGGAGAAAGAAATTTGAAAACAATGTTTTTTTAACATAACTTCGAGATTTCGCAACATAATTTGATGAAATTCGGAGCGCTTTGCATTCGAAATTAGCGGGAAGTTCGAGGGATAGCCTGCAGGGTCAACCATTTTTTTATAGAAAAAAAATTGTCCGCCGTTTGCTTTAATTCACTTTATAACGCTCTTAGTGAGTTTTCGGAAACGAGTGGAAGCTTGTGCCCAGCAGTGGGACGGTGTATGTGTTACAACTTTACATTTTGCTTTTATTTTATTGTTAGAAAATTTCGCTTAGTACGGACATAATTATGTCATCTATTACTTTATTTGAAATGCTATGACATGGCTTTAGACAAAAGCAATTACCATATGGTATAAAAACATAAGGCACAATCCTTCTGGGATTTTATTCAGGGTCATGAATCTAGCAAGACCCAGCTACGCTGCTACCGATCGCGTAGTACGTTAACAACTTAATTTGCAAATTAATAAATATATTAGAGCCAACAATCTGGAACGAGACCATAGATTAGGTACAGGGGACAACATCAAAGATACATAGCATCCATTTCACTATTGTACTTGAGAATAAGCTTCCAAAAAATAGCGAAGAATTGAATTATCGCTGCTTTAGCAGAATTCACTAGGGAGTTCCTTATATGTTGTGAGTTATAAAGACAATAGATTAATTGGCTACGCAAATTATATACTACAAGTTATGTACTACAGAATTTTATTTTTTGTGGCACAAATCAAAGGCGTCAGAGAATGTAATGGACGCCACACACGGTCAGTTCAACTGACTACAAATTATGTACCATAAAATTTCATTGTTTGTGGCAAAAATTAAAGGCGTCAGAAATGTAACGGACGCCACACACGGTCAGTTTAGCGGATCATTGCAACTGATCAGTTGAAGCTAAAACTGCTGATATTTTTTAAAATTATGGATTTTCGATGTATCGATCATCATAAATATACTAAATATCGGAGTTTTATATATAAGTTTGTTTATAGATATAAATTCAAAATGCGTGCACTATTATAACAGATTCTACTGCTCTCGCACACATTCGTAAGGGTGTTCGGTAAGCGAAAACTTTGTTGCCCATAAATTACATTCAATTTGGGATACCTTGAAATAAATTTAGAAGCCTTATTCACTCGTTTTTTAATTCAAAAACTGCAATATGTCGTTAGTTATATATTTGAACTTAAGTTTAAAGTTTGGCTATCTATGAAAAATAACTTTGCGTAATTTCAATATTGATTTAAACATAATGTCCAGAAATAACGGTATTTTATTAGATGAGACAATTAATAACAATGGTAATGTCTCAAATGTGCGTTAAAAATAACTTAATTGAAATAAGAACTTAGAGTTAGGAACGTCTTTAAAATAAATCCTACTAATAATTGTCACAAAGTTAAATCCTTTGAGACAACGTTAATTTCTATTATCAAGATAAATTGGCTCTTCAATTTGGTTACGAAGGTCTTTTGTGGTTAAATCTTTATTTTTTTCCGTAAGAAATACTTTGTGTGAGCTAAAAAGGAAGCAATACAATACTTTTTTTGTACATAACTCGTTTGCAAAAGTTTAATAATATAAAAGAGCTAAAAGGGAGCTAAATCTGATGATATGAATCACCCATTCAATTTGGCCTAGAAGATATTTGAAATTGACAGTATAAAATATATTGTATCTTTTTAACGTAATTATTTCGTTGGCAAGATATTAATAAATTACATTCGAGCTAAAATAGAACAAAATTACAGGTTTTGCGAAAGAAAATAGAACTTCTATGGTTAAAGTTTTTAATATTAAATTTTTTGAATTCACACAAAATTTCATGCATCTGAATCGATTTTTGAAATACATTTTATAGTCCGTCTTATACACCTCATCTACGGCCGTAGATCTTCAGCTGTTTTACATTTATCTTAGAAAATAAAAACCATCACACAGATCAAGCCAAATCGGGGATCGGAGAGTGACCCAAAAGCTTAACTTTTGTGGCATCCTGGTAACCTTTCGTTTTAAACGCTGGGCAAAGAAGCAAAAGCCAGGAACAACGTATTCGTTCGCTTGTATCTTACAGCGATTAATATTTCTGGCAAGCATTTAGTAGTATACCATTTGTAATTGATGTTACATCGGTATCGCAAAGTAAAAAAAAAAACTAGTAATAAAAATATTCCGGTATTGTTTGATTTTTAAACAGTTGACTAGCGATTCAACCATACGGCAACTTTTGAGCATTATATAAAATAGCACAGATAAATCCCAGATTCATCACCCGCAGTAATTTCGTAAACACGCCGAGACGAATCTGCTTCGAATTTACTAATTTAGTCATGTCCTCATTCTACGCGAGCCTGCTTCTGAGTATCGGTGAGGTTGTTCTTGTCAATCCAATCTGCAATATGTGTTGTCTCTTCATAAGTAATTTGCATATTTTCATTAATAAAAATTTTCAACGAGCACATTTCATTCCGTAACAACCGTCAAAAGGTGATCACTTCTTTCTTCATCTCTCAAAGTTAGTTAAACGTGCTGGAATTTGTTATTCAAGCGGATACCTTAGAAGTGTTTTTATCCATGAATGCCATTTTAAGTCCAGCAAACGATTCGTGAGGTTTAAGGCGGTATTTGAATTGGAAAAAAATCTACACTTGAAGAAGTTCACAGCGCAGATCCATTTTTTTAGTATCCAAATTAGGATCACAAAGACAATTCTCTTCAGAAACATTCAATGTGTTTTTTAAGTTTTCTTATTCATCATAATTCATCCTATCGAAATTCCACTACTGAACGTAGACCTACATAAATTGCCACATAGGGATTTTGCCGCTTGGCAGTTAGATGATGATAGTCTAGATGCTGCTAACTATCTTGCGTGTCATTTTCCCTTTGTCGCATCACACCACACCTTCGGAACGATGGGGTAATGATTATTATTATGCCGCACCTAAACAGCAAATCATATTTTTACTTCTATACATATAATCGTAGTAACATAAATAAAAAACCGGCCGAGTACGAGTGGGACTCGTGGGTTTCGTACAAACCTGTAGGTATATAAGTAAAAAATAAAGATAGATCACGTATCTATATTTATAACTAAAAATTTAAGGTATTCGGAATTTATCCTTTATGTGTGCTATAAAACGTTGCTTCATGCCAAATTTCAAGATTCTAGATCGACTGGAAGTATCCTTTAGGTTTCGATTCCCTTGCGAATAGTTGCGAGTTTCAAAATATGCGGATTAAATTGCTGTTTCTTTTGATTGCGTTGACTTAGAAGTTTGATTTTGTTACAGCTTAAAGGTATTATAGACTTGAGTATTTGATATTAATTTCAATATAATACCACTACGCGTTCATGAGGAAAGGGGGAAAAATACTTTAAAATATTTTTAAACTAAAGGTTTATGTTTTTTTTTTGCAATTTTTCCTTTATCTGTGCTATCATAGTACGTTGCCTTTCACCAAATTTCGAGATTCTGAGTTCACGGGAAGTACCCTGTAGGTTTTGATTCCGTTGCG
Source organism: Parnassius honrathi (assembly GCA_018247895.1). NCBI lineage: Eukaryota > Metazoa > Arthropoda > Insecta > Lepidoptera > Papilionidae > Parnassius > Parnassius honrathi. Next base: position 16,107 of record DWHP01000991.1, read on the forward strand.
AGTGTCGAAAATTTGCGGCGTAAACTGCTGTATATTTTGGTTACGATGGCTTAGAAGTTTGATTTTTCACGGCTCCAAGAGACCCTAGACTTAAGTATTTGATGTGAATTTCAATTTTGTAACTCCACGCGTTCCTGAGAAAAAGTCTTGATCGACAGACAGGCGGACAACAAAGTGATCATATAAGGTTCCGTTTTATTTTTTTGAGGTACGGAACCCTAAAAAATAAAAAGTCCTGAAACTAAAAAAGCGATGACTTCAAACGGTTGAACAGGTTTTCTTACGTAGCATAGAACACTTTTCCAACTAAAAAAAACTTAATCAAAATCGGTTTATCTGTTCAGGAGCTATAATATCACAGATAGATACACACTACAAACTTATATCTCTTTTTTGTACTCTGTTTTCGACGGGCTTAAAAATGAATTATAACTGTTCGATGTCACATACAAAAAGATCTTATATTTTGCAAAACTTTCTGTTGGCCTGTCGTAAAACAATTTTACTAGCCGAAAGGCCTAATTCAACAAGTGTTGCAGAGTATAATTTTATACAAAATTCGTTATAATATTACGTAATACATTTGTCACAAAAATGAGTTATTAAAGTGTCAGTACAAATACATATCCATACTAATATTATATATGCGAAAGTGTGTTTGTTCGTTTGTTTGTCCTTCTTTCACGTCGCAACAGAGCGCCGGCATGGCATGAATTTTGGTATGGGGATAGTTCGGTGGTTGTAGAGTGACGTAGGCTACTTTTTTCCGCGGAAAACATATCATTCCCGTGAGAAAGTCGAATATGTTGCAAAATTAAACTCAGCTGGGTGGCGCCACCGTGATTCTACAAGACGGACGAGGGTACGACGAACGAACACAGAAGGTCAGAATATCTGGATTATTACGTCTTTTTACCAAAATTAAGACAAAAAATGTATGTATCTGTACTTTTCCACGCAGGACCGGGAAGCGATAAAAAACATAAAATTCACCAGCTGATTTTCTTCAAACGTTTTGGGTGCATTGTAATTCACAGAATAGGCGATAACCTAGCAGACGATATTAAGTAATCCGTTGATGCTCTGCCTACCCCGCAAGGGTTACGGGCGTGATTATAAGTATGGATCAGAAATACTATCACCACCTGTCACGCTTTCACCCTTAACTATTACTTAACTGTGG
>DWHP01000992.1:0-17288 GCA_018247895.1 Parnassius honrathi
CTAAAATAACAGTAGTTTTCCTGAATTTTTCCCTCTTTATTTCACTTTTTAAACACAGGAGGTTGCGAGTACTTTCCAGCCCTCATGGGCGCGGGGGGGGGGGGGACTGAGATGTTCAACGTCCAGATGTCATAGTTAACCGCGTTAATCTATGGTAACCGCAATATTTTTAGAGACAGCGGAGTTATTACAAGATATGTTAAGTATGTAAATAAATATGCAGCGATAGATATGGCGTTAATCGACAACAAACATGCTGTAAATTTTCCTGAAAGTGTAAACTTCTTTACGCACTTTTAGCGCTCAGGCACATAAAATTCTTGAAAGTAATGTTAAAAATCTAATTGATGGAATTCTATAAAAATTGATACGTATATATAAACTTGTTTTGTATTATAAAGATAACTAGCTTGCCGGGCAGACGTTGTTCTGCCCTTTCCAACGACCCTTTGTCATGTCCTAATAAAAATCCGTAATTCGCTTAAGTATTTTCTCTCAAGTTGGACCAAACTGCACATGGTGTGCAAATTTGATTAAAATCAGTTGAGTAGTATAGGAGTCCATCGTCGACAAACAACGTGACACGTAATTTTTATATATTAAGATAATTATTCTTTTTAACGTATACAGTGCAATACATGAGAATTTGATTACTGTATTATTACGTTGATAAAAATAATTTGTAAAAAAAATACTAAACAAAAAATATTTTTAACAACCCAAAAATAATGAATAGAAGTTTGCAAAGCTAAGAAGTTTTCGCTTCTGACGTGCGGATGCAGTCCTGCAACTGACGGTTTATTTCTACGTAAACTGTAAAATAAATACAATTTTCGATAAAAATAATCATGATTGCGAATGAATGTAACTAGTCTGCGGAACTAGGTTTCAGTACTTTAATTTTCAGTATTTTATGTTATAGTAAGGTAAAAGTGGAATAACCTACATATAAGTCAAATTTTGACAACAATAGAAATTGCATTCCTTACAACGTACGTAACCGTAGTCCGCAGCACAACCTACATTCGGCATTCTTTTCGAAACCGTAACACGCCGCCTGAGCGTTCCGGATGTAGGCTGGCACGCCAATTTCATCCATGCACAATGCATAATAAAAGTCGATTTCCAAGCGCAACATCTCATACAATCGGTTTTTACATTTATAGACAACTACGCGTACAAAGCATGCGATGATTGATGTGTGTTGATGGCCAATAAAATGTTTCGAATTATTTTCCATTATACGTTGCTTTCTATGTAAAACGAGCTATGAAGAATTTTGTTGGGGTTTGGTCGGATAATGTTTTCCTGAAAACAAGATTGAAACAAGTTCGCATCAACCAGTGCATGTTGCCAATGATGACACATGGACCTCAGACGTGGTCATTTACTCCTGACTATATGAGGAAACTTAATGTTGCTCAGCGAACTATGGAGAGAGCTATGCTCGAAGCTTTCCTTCATGATCAACTTTGTGGTGAGGATATCTGCAGAGAAACCGGCATATTCATATACTAGTGGCTGAAGTGGAAACGGACCGGTCACATTGCTCGAAGAACCGATAACGAATAGGAAATAAAGGTTTTCATGCAAACCTTTGCTCGTTATGCGGCCAGTTAAGCAGGCCCCTACTACATGGAGTGACGCCCTTATAAGACATAGATAGCTATAGGTGGCACAAGGCTGTGTTTTGTAGTGTACATGTAAAATGTGGTAATAATGATGATGATGATATTCGTAATGAAAAGGCGTTGGATTGGAGACCGATATTTGCAATTGGCGGTTTCATTCGAGACTGGCGAACGGGCTTTCTTGTCAGCAGCGCGTTCGAAGTGGCGAGACTGGCCGGGCCAAATTCCTGAACGCTTTCTCTGTTAGCTGTTTGTCACTAGGCATCGCATGCGCACGCACTGAGAGTATCGAAAGTAAGTGGCGATGCGGCGTGCGCGCCGCTGTCATCGCATTGCATAATTATGCACGATCGGAATATTGTTTGTAAACAACCAATCAGCAAGAATACATCACTAATAATCGCGTGATCGTATTTTGATTATGCCCGTAGATAATAAAGGTATTTCAGTCATCATTGTACACATTGATAAATATATTTAAATGTGTGTTTATCTAAACACATTTAAATATATTTATATTAAACACACATTTAAATAATTGATTTCGACATCATATAACATCGAAATGTTAGCATTCAGATTATTATTTCAATTTGATTTAGCATTGAAAATTTAGCATATTGTTGACTCGACCCTGGAACAGCAGAATTATTCTACTGTATTTCGAAAAAGAAAGATATACAGTGATATTCTCCCTTTTCTGATATAGAATAATTTAAACTGCACATTGTGGGTCGGTGAAAATCACGCGGAACGCGTTACTTGTCTATGCTTTCGCGTCCACACTCGGAAAGCTCTGCTTTCTCATCGAGATTTAACTCTATTGTCAAGTTGCAATGCAGGGAAAACGGTCTTATTAACGTATAATAATTATTCTAAGTCAAGATATCATATTAACCTAGGTAGTAATTACGTATAGACTTGGCGAAACTGGTTAGTCAAAACAAAAAATATATAACAATTGTTGCGATTGTTCAGTAACTGCTGGGCAAGGAATCGCAGTCGAGCAAGCCAAACCTTTGTAACGAAACCAGTCCAATTCAACAATGGTATCCATTGTTATTTAACTTGAGGGAAGCTTGTGTCCGCTCTGCTTAAGCCAATTCGACGCAGTTTTTCGACATCTTTGTTTAAATACGTTAAATACATGCAAGTCACGGTTTTGGCACTCGAAATATTTCAGAATATGATTTAGATAGTTAAGATAACTAATCCTCCTACAATAACGTAGATTCGCCTAAATCGCATTATGCATACATGTTGACTATCACAATATTAATATTAAGTTCGTCACTGATCTCAATTTTTTATCCAGGGCAAACACATACATATATATGTGTGTGTGTGTGTGTGTGTGTGTGTGTGTGTGTATGTGTTTATACTCGTACCGTACATGTGTCGTAGGGTCCGCTCCCAAAAAAACTAATCGGTAACCGATTATTTCGCTGGCGAAAATTAAACACACAGTAAACGCATAAGCTTCAACGCCTAACACGTCGACTAGCTCGGTTCTCATACTATTGATCATGCGGGGACATCTGTTTACGGCTTTGCCTTGGCATATGATCTGACACACCTGCATAATTTAATGCAACGTTATGTTAGAAAACAATAAGAAATAGACGACTACAATAGTGATGAAGTTAGCTTCCTTTTAGAGAAATTTAATAAATTAGAAACATTAATAACCTTCTTTTATTTTTATAATATTTTCTACTAAGAAATTTTTAGCTGAAACTTATTCGGTTTCAGCCATACTGGGATGTCTCAACAGGATAATAATCATCATCACAGTGTATAGTCCACAGAATATAGCGTAAAATAGCAGCTTAATACTGCTGTGTTTCGTATGGTAAGTGTAGAAAACCGGAGATCCGTTTTACTTGAATCTTGGAATCGAGGCATTTTTAGTTGTCATCAGGAACATGCTGCGGCCCCTCTCCTTCAGCTTCTCTCTGGCCACTTCTTACGACACCAAGGGGATGACGGAACGGGACGAAGGATCAATGGTGTAGTGGATCGTCTTACACCGTGACTACACGGCGACTTTTAATAATAGGTATCTACTTTTAATACTAGACTCGAATCCAATCTAATTCATAATAAAGCTCACTCTTTTTGTTCGTTGATAGAACAAGACTTCACTCTTAGTTAAAGTGTTATTTTATAAAGATTAATATACAGGGTTATTTTATAAAGATTAGCCAAATTTAAGTTCAAATATAAAACGATATACCGTTATTGCAGTTTTTAAAAATCCGAGTAAATAAGGCCATTAGTTTTAATTGAAATTGTCCCAAATTAAATGTGATTTATGGGCAACAACGTTTTTGCCTACCGATGGACCCTTACGAATGTGTGCGTGCGCAGTAAAATTCATTCAACATTGTTGATCGAAGGTAAAATCAGCCAAAATAATTCATTACCACGCATTTTGAATTGAAAAGATAAAAAGGGTAGAATGAATGTTTTTTTTAATTAATTTCTCTTCACCATTTGCCTGTATTACCTATTATGAACCTTTTCTACAAATTTGGCCGGTTATTTCAAACAGGGGTAAAATACTGTCGTATTACGCTAGTCATCTAAAGGACTCATGAATCCTGAGATGTAAATAAGTAGATTTGTAGCCAAATTTATTCAAATTATGTACGAAGCTACCCCACTTGGGTTCCCCACGGCTCAACTGAGTTTCCCCTATTTTAGGTCCTACTCCAACTCGAAAATGATTTAGTACAATTCTGCAAATTTTAGAACCAATTTTTTTTAATATCACTAAAGTGACAAACTAACTTACAATTACCTGATACTAAGTGTCTATTGCAACGAAAATGAGCAAAAAACCATGAAGTTAAATATAAATAAATAGAGAAATAAAATAGAATGATAAGACCACCGTCTTATTACAATTTAGCCACGATGTCCCCTCGATTTCCTCTCTCTAGCACAACAGCTTTTCCTCCCCTTCTGGAGTTTAAATTGCCCTATATTAGGGGAACTTCCCCTCACCGTGGGAACACTGTAAACGAGCCAAAATTCTGGTATGAAAGTGGGGGAATGCCACAAAATAATCAAAACTAATATATTTAATAATAAAAATAATATCAGTTATGCAAGTGTAAGCCAATCAACTCTTAAAGATCGCAATTTTGATTGAATTAAATTAGTTCACATAATTTATAATTATTTGTACTACAAATATTTCAATATATCAGACATAGAGTATTGAAAAAGTTAAACATTAAAATGTACTACAGTAGAGGCCACTATTCAAGCGGATGGGCATTAAACAATGTCAGCTGGAATCTGGAATGCGACCCGCCTACAAGGCCGCGCGCCATCTCAGCTGCATAGGTAGCCACGTTGTATCGCTGCAACTGAATTCCTAGACGATTCGTTACCATGACATTGATTAATTAAATATTTATAGAGGGAATACCATTGTAATTGCAAAAACAAAACTTTATTAATATTTCTCAGGCAGAGGTATAAATTTGTTATTGGCAATAACGTAACGTGACAATAACTTTTTGACAGCTATTAAAACACTGAATTGTTTTTATAAACTCTTCACACTAAAACAAAACACTACTCGTACAAAGTAAATACAAAAATATTAAACTGGTCAGCAACATAATTCTTCCATTTAAAAAGGAAAACAAGTCTCCGTAGGTAGATCAAACTGTCATAAATCTTATTGGGGTATGTGGTAGCTGGTAGCGCATTCCACATTTTTTATCCATTTGAAGAATTTATTTTGGATTTATTTTGAAGGTGATTGTGATCTACGAGATAATTACCGAATACTACATTTGTAGTTTACAAAATAATTTACTACAAAACTAATCGATTTTTAATCGTGTTAAAACAAATCGTTGGCTTCGTAAAACAAAGGCATTCGGCTGCATCGTTGTCGGTCGCAGGTTTGATTCCCGCATATAACAATTTTTCGTGTAGTCTACAAACAATTCCTGGTCTGGATGTTGCTCATGTAAAATTTAAATATGTTAATCTCCCCTAAAGATACAAAAACACTTTTTCATATGTTTTACAGTTCACAAGCGGTAGAAGTGAAACCTTCAGAAAGCAGACCGAGATAATAGGAAACACTGTGTACTGTATTCTATCTCATTCTCTCGCAGGCTAAATTTTTTAGATGTAGATTATATGTTTGTCTCTTTTTAGTTTCGTTTTTCGTTTCACCAAATTTCAAATAATAACGATTGTTAAGAAGTTTTCACTTCAAAAAGAATATTACAAAGTTAAGTTGCAAATATTTACCGAAACCATCTGAATCACTAGCAGGGTACGCAGGGCATGGTTGCACCATAGTTGCAGCGCGTGACAGCACGTCAAGGGCAGATTCTATCTTCTCCATTTTATACCTGCAAAAATCGTTTAATTATTTGTGCGGAACGATCAAACCACTAACACAGTCAAAAAACAACAATATTTGCTATTTTTCACAAATGATATTGATACCTAGTAAGAGCGACTATTTATATGTAGGTATATATCGAAATAATTATTATAATAAACAGTTAATTTGCATAGGAATGTGAGTAATAATAGAATAGATGATATGAATTATTAATTCTGGCATGTAGTCCGGTGAGCGAATGATTACATACCAACATTTTTTTAGGTATTATTTGCTTATATTATTTATTGTTTTAGTACAGGAAAATATGGAATAAAGGTGATAAACGCGCACACAATCCACCTGGTGGTGGACCTGAAGTGGGTGCTGTCGTCCATAGCTGATATCTAGATCTTTCCTCGATTAAGAATCAAAATGAAGATGCGTTGCTACTCCTGAAGACTAAGGTGTAATGCCTCGTTTCCAGTAAAAAGGTTCTCCGGTTCTCTACACCCACCATACTACGTAAGCAGCACACAGCAGCACTGAGCTGCTATTTTACGCTGGTATTCTGTAAGAGCGTGGTCCTGCCCCGGTGGAGCCGACCCCTTCGTGCTGCAACCATAATAAAGCTGCAGTATGGCTTTACCACTTACTTTTTTGACTACGTTCATTTAAAAACAACAAATAAATTGACAAATAAATTGAATGATGACATGTCATGAAATATATTTAAAATGAAGGCCAACGTTTAAAATAATACCAGTCTTAATTCAAAAAGTTTATAATTATCAGTCTCAGGTTTAAATCAATGCCATGAAAGAAGGCACACTGAAATGTAAATTAAGGGATTTGACTGCAAATTAAAAAAAATTAAACATTAATTTAACGAGGTTTTATTCTGTTTTTATTTCTTACTTGATTGACAAAATCCTAATCCTAATTTGTTTTTTGAAAAAAAAAAGATGTTTTTAACAAACGTTTATAATTTTCTGATAGATGTGCCTAATGTTGCCAGGCGTCCGAATAAAGCCGGACACAGCCAGGCTCACAGAAATCTAAATAATTTAGATTTCTGTGGTCAGGCGTTTTGGTTGCGTGTCCGGGCAAATAACATAGTGTCCGGCATGTCCGGCTTTTGTTGGGCTTTTAAATTTGACCATTTCTTTATATTTTTCATGTACTTACATACATACTATAGCAATTCTTGAAATTAACATTGTAACGAATATTGAGTGATGAATAATAAAGAAGGCAGATTTATTCAATTGTTGTTATTTCATTAGAAATTAAAAAGATTTTATGGTTAATGATAAAAAGCATTGTTTTATAAAATTGACATTTTAACAAGACTAAAAAATTTACGGTGTCCGGCCTTTTTACCAAAATGTCCGGCTAAGTTCGCTGGTCTGCCAGGCTTTTCGGTTTTAAGACCTGGCAACCCTAGATGTTCCCCACTTAAAGCCCGTACTAATTTATTAATATTACGTAATACATACATAAACACTCACGCCTATCACTCAGAGGGGTAGGCAGAGACTACGGATTTCCATTTGGCACGATCCTGACATACATACCTCTCCCGCCTCCTTTACATCCATATAATATCTACACATACACGCTCGTCGGTTAATGTGGCCCATTTTCAAAATATCTCCAATTTATTAATACTCAGTAATATAGAGTATTTGCAATGAATTTAAAGAATTTCAATAATTAGTTAAATTGCGAATGAATATTTTCAAGAATACAAGGTCAGGTATTGTTTCTTGGAAAAAAATATAATTTTTTACTGTGTAATTTTGCCAAATGTAACGTCGAAATATTCTGAATCAAATCGTTTTCATTAATTGCTTTCTAATCAATTTGAGGCTCAATAAAGAGAACAAGCCTAGCTCCATACCTACTTACTATAGTCCGTTTACGCGAAACGTTTCAATGGAATCCATGTCGCATAAAAATATTTGGCGCGGATATTTAATGTCGTCGTGGCGCGATCATAGGACCGTGGCATGCGAATACCGGAGTGACGGATATTGCCTACTCGTCTCGTAAACGGCTAGACATGGCACAGACGTACTTTCGGCGCGGCAAAATATGTAAATGAGAACAATAATTGGTAAAAAAAATGTTTACCAATTATTGTTATAACCAGTAGTTACCAAATCTTCATGAATTAATGTTATTCAAAAATTAATAGTTCGGAACACAGACAATCTTGAGTTTAGATATTGTCGTTGTTATTAGTAGTAACATAACATGGTAATAACTGATTACTAAATTTTGTCTAGACCATAGTTTAGACAAAATTTTGGATATTGTGTATTTTGAGTTTCAGCTCAAGATTGTTTTTGAATACCGGCCTAAGGACACAAAGAAACACAACCTTCATAACCTATAATCTAATTGACAACTGGCATTTCTGTGTATGTACTACGTAGCTGTCGTTACTAGAAAAATTTACCCATGTTACTAACTACGATGGGTATGCTAAAGTGCTTCGTGTGTGTATGTATATGTATAATTATTGACTGCGTGGAACCGAATTTCGGCTAGAGTGAATGTCGTGTCTAACACTGTATTTTAGTCTATATGACATACACCATCGATCATCGATACACTATAGTAGCACTATTATATCAAGCTCTAGTGCTGTTAATAGCTTCCCAAAATATTCTCAAGTTATACTCGAGGTCCAAATAGAAAGAAAAAAAAATCCAATGAAAAAAATCACCTTTAACGTGCAACAATTTGAAAGATGATTTTTGTGTATAATATTTTAAAATAACATAATACGAAATATACACTGTAATATCCTAACATGGGCCGACAAAGTATTTTTCACGTTTCCGCTTCGCCTGCTCTAATCCACATTTAATATGTATGAATTCCAATAAACTAATATAGTATGTATATAATATACAGTACGCAACACTAGTGCTATCTCATTACCTGCCAAAAATTTGTATGGTAAACCTAGGACTGCGCTAAGCTGGGAACTAGCCAATCACTCCAATGTATGACGAACAAATTGCCAGGGAGTCTACAGAATATGACATTTTGATTTGTTGTAATACGAGATATAAATTTTTGCAATAGTGGCGTCCCTACAATTAATGTAAATCTGCCAATAAATGGACACATGAGCCTCTTATTTTAAAATGGTCATGAAGACGAAAAAGTCCGCTAATCTGCATGAATGTTTTAGTGGACTTATCAAGTTTTCGTATTTTTCTTTTTGTTTAAGATCTAAATCAGTACTAGTAAAACCAGGCTTTTAGTTTTAATGAGAATATTTTTTGAAATGAAAATTTCTTTACAATAGTCGTAATTTGAAATTCGATGAAACGAAAAGCGACACTAAAAAGAGCCAAACATATACATCCATAGGATTTAGTCTGCGAGAGAAATAGACAAAATACAGCATACAGTGGTTATTACAAATTTGTTTATATTTTAATTATATAAACCATTCAGTACTCGTCTCTTTTTCTCGAATTTTAGTTTTCTGAAGGTTTTACTTCCGCCGCGTGTGAGTTGCACACATTTTTTTACAGAATAACGGTGACAAACGAGCACACAGTTAACCTGATGGTAAGAGGATGCTGTGCCCCATAGACATCCACATTTATGCTCTATTAAAAATCAAAATGCAGATGCGTTATTACCCCTGAGGACTAAGATGGAATGCCTCGTTTCCAGTCAAAAAGATCACCGGTTCTCTACACTCACCATACGAAACACAGCAGCATTAAACTGCTATTTTACGCTGGTATTCTATAAGAGTGTGGTTCTACCCCGGTCGAGCCGACTCATTCGTGCTTCAACTATAATATAGCTGGGCGTGGCTCTACTACGTATAAAAGTATATTACGTATAATCTAAGGAATTTGCAGATAATTATTGTTTTTTTTTTGCTTAAATAAAAATTGTTGAAATATACAGATAAGTACTGGTCTGTTTGGTTATGCGAGTAAGGCAGGTATGTAATGACAAATAAGAGTGACAGTACAAGTGTGCCGCGTTGCTTTATTGCAGATTTTACGTGTCTTAATTTCTCTCACATACTTATTCTAGTTTCCTCGTGTATTTATTCATTTTCCTGGCATCAATCCTTAAGTTAACAATTTTTTTAACGTAAAATAGTTTCAGTGGAGCCGATGAGATCCTTCTAGGATGAGGTACTAGCGACTCATGAGCAAATTAGGTAATCTAACGAAAACTGTGATTTAGTAGATTATGTTAATAACCCTTATAGAAGTTTTAACTGTCATTGACAGTTAAAACATTATATCTAATGGTATTTATACAAAAATTATGGTAGCCGTTAACACGAAAAATCAAGTTTTGTGTAATCAAGGGCTACAATCGCTTTTTAGTGTAGCGTTTAAATGCATTACGACAATAACAAACGACGTCTAAATACGCCACGATTAAGCACATTCCGAGCATGACGGACATAAATCATACACATTTAAATTAAGTGTTCTAATGGCCGGTAAATTCCTGGAATGTGAAGACGTATGACTATGACGCGCTTTTATAAGACAAGAACGTTGCTTCAAACCCAAAAGAGGCGAGACGAAACGAAACGTGGCTGTGAGTGATAGCGCTACTATGACGATTTAATGATGAGGAATTTGGTACATTAAACACAAAAGGCTATTTCTCGCCCGAAGCGAAATCACGATCGCCGATGGTATGTCAGTACCGCGGACATGAAATCATTGTTATATTTACGAATTTGTTAGAAGAGTAACGTTATTTTTTTAAATCTGGTAAAGTTTAGGAAATGTATGGATAAACAGGCTTTGTTCCTCAAAAAAAAGTTTTAATTTATGAAAGGAAGGCCAAATTAAACTTACTAGAGTCTCTAATTTGAAATAAAGATCTCGACATCTTAGGGTTACGTTACTTATCCGTTTTCAGAGAAAATCGGACGGAAAGGCAGAACGTTAACATAAGACAGAAAAATTCGTAATTTTAATTCTTATAAATTTTATATACGCATTAGGTATTAACGACTACGTTGTCGGCAAGTCGAAGGCATCGAAGGTGAGTGATGTACTCGTTAATGATGTTAATACAGTCTCAGAAACCGGCTTGTACGGAAGGCTGCATGCACGTTGTCGCATTTCGAGCCTACTATTGGTAACACAGAAATCTAATTATTATTTAGATTTCTGTGATTGGTAATGACCTTCGGAAACAGCAGATTGACTCGTCGTAACTCTTACCCTGGTATGTACGTCGGAAACAAGATTACTGTCGCCTACGGTTGAGTCCACTGTTACAGAAAAACATCTAGTAGCCACGATAGCATTCACAGAATGAGATTGGTACGCTCAATACGCCAAAACATATGAGAAATGTGAAGATATAGTTGATACGAAGCCAATATGAAGATATCAGTGTCATTGATAATATTATATCCCCCCTATTTCGATTCGTGTCGTGGGTATTTGTCGTACGAGGCGACAACGGAAATGTCAGAAAAATATTATGGCTTCCGACAGATGGCGGAACATTTCTTTCACGCCTTACTTAAAACACCAGTACCGGCAACGGGCAGCACAGCAACAACAAAGATCCGATCCGCGATCGTCAATCCGTCTGCAAAATATAACTCCCATAAACGGAAGAGGCCAATGTCTTGCAGTGGACTTTTAATGCCTGTCGAAGAATGTTATTTATACAATTCATATATATCAATAAAATTGAAGTGTCAAATACGTATCAAGTAACAGACTACTATTGAGCGCAGGGGGTTACTTGCATGTTACTGAGACATAAGTAACCATTTTTAAAATATTGTCTGTCTGTCTGTATAAAATTAGGGTGACTAACGAGCACACAGTCCACCTGATGGTAAGTGGATCCTGTGACCCATAGGCATCCACATTCCACACTTAACCCCGATTAAGAATCAAAATGCAGATGCGTTGTCACCCCTGAGGACTAAGATGGAATGCCGCGATTCCAGTGCGTGATTCCAAAACGGACCTCCGGTTCTCTACACTAACCATACGAAACACAGCAAAATTAAGCTGCTATTTTACGCTGGTATTCCGTGAGGGCGTGGTCCTTCCCCGGTCGAGCCAACCCATTCATGCTACAACCATAATATAGCTACAGCGTGGCTCTACCACGTGTAAAACGTGGCTCTGCCATGTATAAAACGTGGCTCTATTATGTATAAAACGGGCTCTACCACGCATAAAACGTGGCTCTACCACGTATAAAATATGGCTCTACCACGAACAAAGCGTGGCTCTGCCACGTACAAAACGTGGCTCTACCACGTACAAAACGTGGCTCTACCACGTACAAAGCGTGGCTCTACCACGGCTGCACCGATTGTGCTGAAACTTTACGATCAGATAGAGAGCAATGCCAGGAGGGATTAAGGCTATATTTTATCCTAAAAACTTAAGACTTTTTTAATAAACGAAGAATCGATACAATAAATGGATTGTTTTAAACCTAATCAACTATCTATCCATCATCAGTCTGTTCATTTCAGTGCTTTGAATAAAATGTCTGCCGCCATCTGGTTGGTAATTATTTTGCGTGCATAGGTAGTTTCCGCAGCACTACCAAATGACTTGACTTTTGTTAAAATACGATCTAAATCGTTTTAAGAAAAAATTAAATCATTCGTCATATCTCACTTTTAACATCTATCTATCTTAGAACAATTTTCAATAGACTAATAGAAGCATTTGCCGTTGCGTTGTACCTAGGGTTGCCAGATGGTGGGGATTCGTCTGGATTCTCCCGACATTTTAAATGATCTCCAGACTCCCGAAAGATCTCAAAATCTCCAGACAGCTCCTTAGAAAGTTAATGTATGACCTTTGATTTAACAAAAGCTGAGTTAGTAATTTGACTGAACTTTGAAGTAAATTGTTTGAATTATAAATATTTTCTGAATACTACTAAAGGATCTAAATTGGTGGACTGTAGTAAAATTCATCGCCAAATACATGTGGCAATCGAAATATTAAGTATACTTAAATAAGTATTGTTGAAAGTACTTTTTGTAGCCTCTTAATTAAAAAAATATACTTTTCATTTTTAATATTCATTTCTCCCGACAACCAATCCCAAAATCCCGACTTTTGCAAAATTTGTCCAGATATTTTGATCTACCTATCTGGCAAACCTAGTTACACCTAGTTGTGTGCATCTACAAGCGAGTTCATATCGTGCAGACACATCATGATAAACTTTATTGCGCACTATATTTTTGTTTAATGACTGCTGATCAACGACATTCATACTTTGCATTAGTTTTGCTATAGAATAGCCTCACAGGTAAAACATGGGAAAATACCTACGTCCTAAATTTAAATCCCAAACACACGTGAGCTCTGTAACCGACTAACGGCAAAAAGTCCATCAAAATGTTTTAAACTCGAATCCTATTGACTAGCAATGTAGATCAGCATAATTCGTTTCTTAATAAGAATACAGGACCGGTGCCGGCTTAAATCAACCCAGCGGCGTAATCGTAACTAAAGGTCAAACCTTCCAATAATGTATGCCGTCTAAATAATGACTTAAATGTTATAAGACTTACCTATATTATAACATGTAAGTCTTAGTACATTTATCAGAGTAGTATAAGACTTATTATATGTAGGGTGGAAATTTTACTTCACCTGAAAATTACCTCTTCGGAACTAACATCACGTATTAGTGAAACCTTGACATTCCTGGTAAAAACTAAAAATAATAATCTATTTTGGTTAAACCAAAGTAGCAGTCGAAATTAAGTCTTCAAGCATTGTGTTACAGTTGCATTTCAATTCCTAAGTGCTACATCGCCATCGTCAGAAGCCCCTCATTGGGGTTTTGTTACCACCCCTGCTATGCGGCCGCGCACGTGTCTGACAAGGGGTCGAAAAAAGAAACAGAGCAGATGTTTCCTTTGTGGAATCGTCTGTATAACGTCAAGCATAGTAATGTATAAAAATAGTTAAGTAGTAAATAGTAAATACATAATATAAAATAATCGTAGGATATAATGAATTCCAAATAATGCGCTAAAAAGTGCAATAATGCTCTCCTATTTTTTCACATAATATTCTAATCGTTGTAACCGAGGCGCTATACTAGAGAAGGTTTAAAGTTGAAGGTTTTTTCGTTAGTTTTATGTAGCGGTTAATTATTTTTAATTATATTTGTACGTAATGGACCATTTGAAAATACCTTCATAAGGTTGCAGCGCAAACACAAACTATATTAAATGAGTGGTTTATGAACAAAACTTGACAAAATTATTGATGCAAAGTGAATAAAACCGATCAATATGAGTACGGGTGCGGGCTACGGGGTCACATTGGCTAATCAGACGTCGTATTATCGGGCTGTTATCATCGTTGCGTAGAGGCCAATTTGTACGTGTGTGAACGTTTATACGACGCGTATCGTTCGCATTCCTCACTATTATGTCCGCGAGATTCCTCGCCATGTAGATGTATGTAGCTCGTTGAACGCCTCCGCCTCGCGTAGCGGCGAAATTTTTTGCGCGGCGCGTTTACAAATCAAACCGGTAGGTATACCTACTTGAACTTATTACGTTCCACTGTATAGTATCATTATTGCAGTTGTTTATAATTGTTACACCAAATTCCGTAAACAAAATAAATAAATAGTATTATAATATAAACATACTATTTTTACATGTTTTGGCTATAATACTTACGAGAATTATTATCATATTTTTTGTGTTTATTATTATATACTTAGTACGTTAGTAGTAGTTCTTCCTGATTTGTTCTAATAAAATGCAATAACAAAATGATAATAATAATATGTACAAACAAATTGTGTAGCTACTTACCAAGTTCACTTTTCAAGTCGTACCACAACAAACGAGCAATGTCCTTAGTGTTTTGCACCGTATTGCAAAAAACCAACAACAATATTAAAAGATCTTTGTTTAAAAATATTTCTCTTAAATTTTACTGAAAATACAAAAACTTTGTAACAGTTACAAAAACCGGCGAAGAACGCAAAAATCAATAAGAAATGTATTTACAGTATATGTTTAAGATATCGTTGTATTACAACCACTGATTGAAAATGTACGATGTAAAATAATATACTAACTTCTACTTCTATCGTCTAGTACCCATAGTTTAATAAATAAATACACTGTTGTAGCATTTGTTATTATTTTATAAAATCCAACTATCGCGCCACGACTCTGTCTGTTGACGAAATAGTCGCGTTTGACATTAGAGCCGAGCCCACTACGATAAGAATTTATGGAATGTCAAATATTTTCAGTGGTGCCATCTGTTTAACGGAATCTGAGTTATCACAGAGGCGGCCACTGGAGTTGTTTACAATTATTTTTTCTCTAATCTTTATACGGGTTAAAAATTAGTCTTTTAATAAAATATATATTATTTTGCACTGTAACATTACTTTCAGCAGTATTTGCCACCAACATAATGATGAAAGCACTGAATAAGTAGTGATGGAATGCGGACGGGTTAAGGCCGCCTCTGCGGGACTACCGATGCGAGGCGCAAGCGTGATGGTAGGCCGCGTCTACTGCAGGGTTATCGACACACATGGCGTGGATGGAGGCGAAAAGTAGGGTCGGCAGTCGGCACTCTGCTTGTTTCTTCCTAGTCTTTGTTCACGTACCGTAACGTAATACTTAAGCGTTTCGGTTCGTTACTTTACTTAAAAATGACTAGTAGATTCTTTTAATCTTACTTGTGATGTGAGAATTATCACTTTGTACAATTGTTTATTTCTGTAAAAAAGAACTTTTGATCAGCATTGAGTGGTAAACGCCATCTGCCGATAAATGTATGTTTTACGGGTTTGAGTATTAAACCAATTGTTGTTAAATACTCAGTACTCAGTTTTACGGTAGGTATATAAAAATGTTTCATGACAAATAGGTGATACTTTTTCCATTTTTTTGTAATAATTATTATATATATTTGTAAATCTATAGTTTTTTTATTCAATCATTTGTGATATTGCACAAACAGTTTGTAGGCCTGAGATTTTAAGTTCTCACCCAGGTTCCGACTCAATGGGTCGGTACTGTGTTCTGATGGCAATAGTAAATAGCAATTTCATTAAAAAAATTGTTAAACAATGAAAATATTCTACAAGTGATAAGAAGTGAATTTAAATGCTTCCAAATTCGTAATTGCGTAATAAAAGTAAAACTAAAGCCTATGTACGTCCCGTATAGGGCCGGGCTTTATTTCTATGAGTGTTACGCCTTGAGCTACCACTTATTTACTCTGTGCTACCACGACTTACAATATTATTGTGTACTATAAACTCTTTCCTAATAGGCAGGTGAACGCGTGGCGCGCTCTCCACGCTTGTGAACGCTTCTGTGGGACTGCGGGTTTGATGTTAGGGCTGGGTTTTTCTTTAAACAAGCAGCAACGTTTTGTACGCGGTAGATCCATCCTTTTGCTATGCTATGCTTTTAATGATTCGTTACCAGTAAATTCGGTGCTTTACACAGCAGACGAAACACAGCGGCATTATGCAGCTATTTCACGACGATAATGTGTGACATTGTGGTCTTTTCTGGCTGCCATAATACAGCTGCAACGTGGCTTTACCAGATAAAATCGCATTCCTGTCAGGATCGCATATTTAACAAGCTAGTTCCGCAATGTGCTGTAAAAATATTTAGAAGTTTTGTAATATTAATAAGTAGGAAACTAAAAGGTACTTAAAATAATCGTAGTAGGTATCTATATAATAGGTTTGTAGAAAAGCCGTATACTACTAATAATATTTTTAAGAAAAACGAGTCTACATGAATAAATGTAGGATAATGTACACAAATTAGTGATTTTTAATTTTTTTTTCTGTGTAGGTACACCGGTAGTTAATGACCCTCAGCAACATGAAGGCTTGTTTTATCCAACTACGGAATAGTGAGATATGCACGAAGTCAACAAATGCAGTTGTCTCAAGACCGTGCTTTATGGCATTCGTTAGGGGAGACCTATGTTCAGCAGTAGACTTGTAGTGGGCTATAATGATGATATTATTTATATTCTGTAATGTTAAAATCGAGATAACGTAGAACTCTTGATATGGTAAAAATAATCAAAATCATTAAAATTATCGTATTTGGCACGGCTAAACGTTTTTTTAAACAGCTCGTTCTGTGAAAAACCTGTTTAGGTAAAGTTAAAAGAGTGATAGGTTTTTTCTTCAGTTTCTAATCGATAAATTTTAAAAATGCATTTAAATACCTGTACATATTGACAATTTATTATTATTCCCATATGTAT
>DWHP01000993.1:0-17287 GCA_018247895.1 Parnassius honrathi
ACTTACATGCACATCACTTCCCACCTGACAGGTACTCCGTGGTCAACCCTACCTCCGTCAATCGGTAAGTGGTGCTTTCTTATTTGTCAGCCGTTAAAGGAATAAACTTCCACAGACCATTCGGGTCCTCCCCTTTGTTGTCCGTCGAGCTGGAGTACAGATGGGCCCTACCCCAGTCGACATTTGTCTGGGCAACTCAGGGACGTAACACCCTTTATGCACACCGGGTCAGAATTTGCTAGTCCGTTCAAGGTCACGCTCACTCGCGTGCTTGATATAAGATTCGCGAAGGCGTATGTTTGTATTTTCTTACGTTCAACTACTCGCGCTGATCATAATTATAGAACTTGTCGGTGATATATGCACGGCGAGCTTTATGGGTGCATTTAAAAGGTTTCTTTCTCGCTGTGGCCCTGTAAGTAAAATCTACTCGGATAGCGGTACGAACTACGTCGGCACGAAACTTATTTTATCAGAATTACATGAATTACTAACCTCTAAATATTATAATTCAGAGTTCGCTCATATCATAGCCGAGAACCGCATAGAATGGACACCGAACGTCCCTGCCGTGAGTAATTTTGGAAGCAGTTGGATGACTAATATTAAGAGTCCAAAAAGTCTTTTATACCGAGTAATTGGATATCAAATTTTGTCTTTCGAATAATTGAGTACTGCACTCGCACAATTCGGGTGCGTCACGAATAGCTGCCTTCTTTTTCGTACGCTATTAAGTGACCCGTAAGAGCCACTCGCTCTAAAACCAGCGCATTTTTTGAATCTAACAACTTTGAAGCATCTGCCCGCCATAGACATAGACGAGGAAAAACTTAATGTTCCTTCACGCCATAACTTATTAGACCAGCTGGTGCAGTCATTTTGGATGTGACGGAGAATGGAATATTTGAATACGTTGTAATCTCGGCAGAAATGGAACACAACAACTGAAGCTTTAACGGTCGGAGCGGTGGTTATTCTCACTAAGGAAAATACGCCGCCTCTTCATTGGACATTGGAAATCGTCGAAGAGGACGGGTTAACCAGAGTAACGGGCGTTCGGACCACGGCAGGGTCATTAATGCGTCCTGTTGTCTGTCTATTCCCTTTGCCCAATCAATAGTTTAGAATTGCCCCTCTAGGTGGGATGAGTAGTTTAAATTAGGTTTATCTTAGCGTTAGTGAGGTTTGAAGGGGATCCGTCAAACCTGGGGTGATGGTTGCGCGAAAAAAGAAACGGGTACTCTTACGTTTTGTTCGGTTGTTTAATGTTTGCCAGTGTTTCTTTCCTTTCTATTACGCATTCCATTCTACACGCACGAAAGGGGGAAGCTAAATTATTTGGCGCAATTTTGGTTACCAATAAGAAGCCTGCCCGGCCGATATTTATTTATTTATTTCAAAAACAGTAACAACATCATAACAGTATAAAACCAAGACGATGCTGTACAGAAACTAAACAATAACTGACAAATATAACTACTGACATAAAATATATACTTATACAATTACAATTAAGAAACAAAAAATATAAATTGAAAAAAAGAAAAAGAAAAAATTTTATAATAAAAAAATCTCACAGACCCTGTGCGCCGCTTCTGTGAACTTTGCCAGGCCGCAGTGGTAAATGTCCGTTTCTTCGGAAATAATATTCAATAACTTTAAAGCCCGCGACATAGGTGCAAACCTGAGCAGATTTGTCCTCGCGTGCGGCACCTTAAAGGTGGGGTATGGGCGACGCCTAACCACCGCCTTATCAGGCACAAACAGCTGCAACACCTCCAGTACCTCAGGATGGTGTAGCTGGCCACGGAAGACTCGCCACACGTACTTGCAGAGTGCGACGTCCCGCCTCACACCAAGCTGGCTGTACCCGACCATGCCGATCACGAACATGCTCGGGTACATCAGCGGGTAGAAAGGATAAACGCCGTACTCCTTTAAATATAGGAACCGCGTGAATTTATTTTGAATTTTTTCCACCATGTTGATATATTTATCTTCATGAGGATTCCAAATAATTGCACTCGTTTCCAGCCGGCTGCGAACAAGTGCATTGTATAAAACTTTAATAATCGCCGTACTAAGAAAATCCCTGCAATTCCTTATGATAAAACCTAAGTTTCGGAATGCCTTACCGCAGATATCTTCAATGTGATTACGAAACGTTAGCTCCGCCACCATCTGCACACCTAAGTCAAGTACGAAAGTAACGCGCGGCATTACCGTTCCGTCAACCTCGTACCGATATTGCAGCGGCGCCTGTCTGCGTCCGTAACTTATCACCTCACACTTCGCTGTGTTAAAATATAACTTATTAATAGCACTCCACTGCACGACCCTATCTATATCTCGCTGAAGCTGCTCACAATCCGAAACGTCTGCTACCGACAAAAACAGTTTTAAGTCATCTGCAAATAGGAGACATTTCGAGACCTTAATGACCTCTGGGAGATCATTTATCAATAATATGAACTCCAAGGGGCCCAAATTACTCCCCTGGCTCACACCCGAAAACGTGAAGTAAGGTTCGGATTCATACCCCGCGAACTCGACGTACTGCCGGCGTTCACCAAGGTAACTCGCGAAAAATTTTAAAAGATGCGGTGTGAAACCCAACGCCGCAAATTTTTCTAAAAGGATATCGTTATCAACGGTATCAAAAGCTTTCCGAAAGTCGAAGTAAGCGGCATCCACCTGCCCCCCAGCGTCGATGGCTGGCGTCAGGTATGTCATAAATGACAGCAAGTTACTCGCTGTACTTCGGCCCGGCCGAAACCCATGCTGAACATCAGTCAGCTGCGAACAGACCTGCGTATAAATACATTTTTGTAATGCAGATTCAAATACCTTGGCGAACGCAGACAGCACCGCCACAGGTCGGTATCCGCTTACGTCTGAAGTCGAACCTCCTTTAGACACCGGTATTACTCTTGTCAATTTCCATTCTTCGGGATAGTAGCCTTCTCGGAGACACAGGTTAAAAACGTGAAGCAGAGGCTTTTCAAAAACAGAGCGACAGTCTTTGACTATGTAAGGTGGTATACCGTCAGGGCCTACAGAGCGCTTAGGCTTGAGGTGTGCGAGAGCGGTGCGGATGTCGCGCACGCTCAGCTGGCCGACGTGCACACGAGCTGCGCCAGCACGCGCGCTCGCCGCACGCTCCGCCGCTTTCGGATCCAGCGCCGGCCGCGTCTCGCTATATACAGTTTGAAAATAAGATGCGAAACATTGCGCACTCGACTGATCACTTAACTCTAGACCATTTTTTTTTACTCGAGTTTTGTTACGTCTAGACTGCTTACGTCTTATGTAATTCCAAAAAGATTTCGGATCGTCCTTAAAATTCAGCTGTAATTTCTCCTGGTAGGCTTCATAATTGACTTTTAACTTATATTTTATCTGAGATCGATACCGAGCAAACGCTTCGTAATCACATTGCGCACTTGTCCTTTTATACAGTTTATGATACCTCCACTTTCGCTTTATATCGCATATTAAATCGGATGAGTACCATTCCGGGTAAACGTACCTGGCATGATTCCTATTAAGTTTGGCCCTACGGGCTCTAGGAATACAACGGTCTACTACCTCATTTACAACCGTATATAGGTACGATATGGCTACCTCCGGGGTGTCAATTTGATACAAATTACCCCAATCAATTTGTTGAAAGCTATCGTACAATATATGAAAGTTGGCTTTATAGAAATTCCATCTCCGTTTAATACAAGATTTATCAATCTCATCACGAGAATAGAGGCGTTGCACCTGCTGCTCCCTGGCAGTGCCCATCGTCACGCTGACATACACCGGAGGATGTTGTACGTCAATATCTACTAACGGGTCATTACACAACTTTACCTCCACTTCACGTGCTAAAAACGTTGTAAATACTAAATCTAAAGTACGGTCGTTAATATTACGGACATTATTTACCTGGCGAAATCCACAGACGGCGTTAAAATATTCCATATAACTGTGCATTTCCACCGGTGCAGAAGGCATATTAAAGTCACCAAGCACTATAACATTATTGTATTTAACACAAATATTTTCTAATATAAGAAATAATTGCATGTATTCTCTAGCTACACTATGCGGTGGGATGTAAACAACGCAACATAGAAACATAAACTTCTTATCACGGTGTACCGTCGCACACACAATTTCAAATAAGGCGGTGTCCACATTGCCGACAGGAACGCTTTTCAACTCCAGCGATGACGAAGAAGCTAGAAATACTCCTCCGTGCTTGCGGCCATCAGCTCGATCGCATCGAAGTATTTGGAAACCAGGTGGTATAAGTTCACCGTCATGTATGGATCTATGAAGACTTGACTCCGTAATTGCAAATAAGTCGTATGGTGACTCCAAAATATTCAAATAAAAAGTAGATAATTTTGTTCTAAGTCCTCTAACATTCTGGTAGTAAACATTAATGCCCTTATAACAGGTTTTCATTACCTGTTTCTGGTTTACGGGTGTTTCGAAACCACACCCATTCATTAAATCGGGTATGTATTGGCCAACTATCTCTGCAGTTCACTTTTTCAAACGTGGATTCTGGAACACCAATCCTGAATGACGAATAGTCTCTCTTGGTTTTTGGAACAATCTTTTCAATTTTGATATCCACAGAACCACAAATTTTTTTCACGTGTTCCCTTATCGCATCTTCCGAGGTTTCAAGATGGAGTGACCACACGTGTAAAAACTTCTTCTTCTGTATAGCCTGGAACGAACCGATTTGGGCGTTTCCTCCAGTTTGGATTGCCTTAAGATAGGCCTTCTTAGACTTTTTATGGCCACCTACTACTTTCCATTCTTCAGTCGCAGACGTTTCAATTATAGTTGAATCATCTTTTTCTGAATTGTTTACTTCCAGTGTGGAAACAGCCTTTTTTGCCCGCTGCATAGCTCGGCGCGCGCGCTGCGTTATTTTTTCCTCTGTTATAGCGACCGTATCTGAGGATATCGGTGTCTCGCTTGCACTTGGGACTGTCAGTACCTTAGTCTGTACGTCGGTCTCGCTGGTCGACTGCCCAGCCCGCAATAGGTCGATTGTTCTAGCGGGCATTTCTTCGATTACCCTCTTCAGGTCACTTATCGTCGAAAACAATTTCTCAATAATGCGCTGCTGATTTTCTATCTTCTTATTCTGCGCTTCAATTAGGGTCACTTGCGTTGTGATTTTTGTTGTCAACGCTTCTACATTCTTTGACAAATTGGCGAAAGCAGACTCCACTTTAAAACTTGTCATTTTTACCGAAATACGGAATAAAAACACAACTATGCCGTGCGGCGTGCGCTAGTCCGCCTGTGTATGTTTATATGTTTTAGACTTATCAATTAATCTGTCATTATAATAATGTAATAAAATAAAAACAAAACTTCACCATAGTTCTTAACGTAACATTCCACAAAATAGCTATTCTGTGTTTAGACGTCTAATTAAAGAAAATTAGGACAATTCGCAAAGTGTGGTCCTGAGTTTGCTGAACGTTTCAAAGGCATATTAATCAATTCCATTCTGTCGGATCTTCTAAAAACCAAGCTGTGTTTTATATATATACAACAGTGAAGTTATACTAACTATTAATTAAATTTTATCAAACTAATTTAATAGCTACAGTAGAAAAACAACTACTTTAGTTCCTTAGCGACTTCTGATTAATTCACATAACGATCTGGCTTTGGGTTATCCCAAATGTGTATCTTCATAAGCGCCGTTATAATTCGTCTGTCGGCGCGCGAGGACTAGTGATTTATTTAACTTGTTGATTAAACCATCGAAGCCAAGAAATTAAGCCACTTTCACGTATATATTACTATCTCTATCCGCAATCTATGGGATATATTTAGTGTAATTGCTCCTTTCCGACGTTGGTAATCATCACTATATGGAAATTATCTGTCTTATAGCAAATTGTAGTAGATATCTCGGATTTTAACAATTATTTAAGACAAGTCTTCTTCATGAAACAAGAGACTTGTTTTTGTTTTGACTTTCGTTTTTGTGGAATTTGACATTTGCTATCAAATTTTTTATTTTTGTTCACATTTTTTCGCAGGAAATCTTGCTCGGAACACACTAGTTTTAATCTTAAACTAATACTAACTATTTTTTATAACAAGTTTAAACAATGTTTGAGATGGTTAGCCCATCATTAGTTTTCTAGAATTGCCCTATATTTTAGCCTTAAGACTCTCAAGATATGAAAGAGGATGACGCTGACTTCTTACTGCCTAAGATAAAGTATTAAAGCATTTCTTCTGTTTTCTTTTATCCTTTTTAAGTTCATCCCGTCCGTTCTTTTTAAGTAAGCAATTTTCAATCACTATATACCCTTTTTAAGTATATATTTACCCAGAAACGTTTCAACATGTTAACCAGCTTATATTATCAAGTAATATGAGATGTATGCTCAGGCTCGAGTTGCTCCTTTTTTTAAGGAGACCCATGAAAGAAATATAATATTTAACCTGGTAGATCTATACTGCAACTATAATATGGTTGCAGGACGAATTGGTCAGCTCGACCGAGGAAGGATCACGCTCTCACGGAATACCAGATCAAATAGCAGCTCAATGCCGTTGAGTTTCGTATGGTGAGTGTAGATAACCGGAGACCCATTTTAATGGAAACGACACAATTCTTTTTAGCCCTCAGAGGTGGTAACACAACTGCATTTTGATCCTTAATCGAGGATAGATATAGATGTTTATTGGCCACATCGTCGTGCTCGTTTGCCACCCTTATTTTATAAAAAATACTATGTATAGAATTGACTCGTGTAGTAATATTAGGAAAGTTTAGTGGATAGATACATTTTGATGACAACTTAGGTTTAGGTTTAAAGACATGTATTCTCATAAGACATTATATACGTCACTTACATGAGAACATAAATAAAAGCAAATCTAAATAATAAAATTCGTTGTCGTACCTATGTTGTTGAAAAATAAACAACATCAAAAACAGCCATCGATGGAAAAAATCTATACAAATAAAAGAAAAGTTAAATTCTGGTATTCACTATCACTTTAGCACCACAATACTAAGACCAGTCCAACGCACTCAGATAGATACGTTTGTGATTATACGATTTGCTAGTCGCTTTGTGAATACATTGAACGAGTCTACATTTTTTTATTTGCGAGGGTATCTTACTCAAAAGGCGCGCAGATTACAATTACATACCTTCGTATGACTTCGTATGTAATTGTAATCTGGCTGTACTTTGTTCGAGTCTTAGGCAAAACGATGAAGCTTGCGCGTCGAGTGCAGATGTGCCCAACTTTTTTCTGCTTGGTGAATTGCAGATCCGTGCGGACCTTCTTGTTCATGGATTATATAAAGGATGACATATAAAGGAGGTATATGACGTATGCTGATACGTCACGTCTTTCTAAGCTTGTTCCGTTATGACGTATACGTACTTATTATATCGATACACGTAGTTTTTTCCAACGACTGCGAAGGAGTATACGGATTGTACGCGTGGGAAAGAGATAGTTGATACTTAAAGACGTTAGACGTTCAAGTTAGTGCTATCCCTTTTACACTCAGTTAAAATTGTAACTCTGTCTTTTATTTACAACAAAATAGGAAATTTATTGCAGGAAACGTAATAATTACTAAATTTAATGCAAAATAATGTAAATGTAATATTATAGTATAATTTTGAACAGACCTACGTGCGATACGAAACTCCTTTGTCTTTTTTTATTTTGGAATTATAATTTTTACACTTCTGCATCACACAACTCGGCATTTCAAAAATATTTTTTTGCGTTAGCACGTGTGATCCAGATTGCGGTGTCCGTCAGCCGCTAAATTGAATTCTTACAATTGTGTGAATTTGAGTTAAACACTTCCCGTGCGTATATGCCTCATTTACCTTAATATACACTACACTATCACTGGATACAGGTGTTATAAATGTATAATTGTTTGACAACTTACTGATACTAGATGTGACGGTGACTGTCGATTATGCCATCCGATACATATAAGAAATATTATTTAATACTAGTTGGTACCAGGCGCGTTACAGTTCCAGTCACCGCAGAAGAAATAATTGTGTAAATATCGTTTTCAATGTGGAAGAATTATTTAATTAGGAATGATAACACATTCATTGAAGCTGAATGGCATATAACTTAATATGAATAAATAAATTTGTCGATACGGTAGCTCGCCACCTAGTGTAAGTTAATTGTACTATGGCTATAAACTTTTCGCAAGCGCAAGAAATAAGTTGATAAAAGTTTTATACTTATAGCAGTAAACAAACTTTTATTACTACTAACTGACTTCAATTTTATCGTAATTTCTGAGGTCGTTAGTCTGTTCCAGACAGAATACTGAACAGAGAGGCTACGACTTATGGTAATGTTCTATCTAAGCAAGATCTACTGTCACAGAAAATTTGCTTTTTGTTTCTGGTTAGTACGAAATTAGTCAGGTGTGAACGGCGTTTTAATATTATTATAACGAGAATCATCAGCATCATCATAATTACCGACCGAACCAATTATCGTTGGGAAGGAAATGATCTAGAGAAATTAATGCATTTTCATACCAGTAAGCAAAGCGTAGGATGGTCGACCACTAGATGAAGTGACGACCTTGTAAGGGATGCAGAAAGTTAATGGAGGCAGGTTCAGTGTCTTGCTTTGTTACATTACCTCGGGGAGCCCTATGTTTAGCAGTGTATTGGTGATGGGCCATAATTATGTTGATGCACCACTATTTATTTTTATTATAGGTATTTTTCTTTATTTTGTTTAAAAATAAAGAAGAAAAAACACGTCCTTGTTTGTTATCGCTTTTTAAAAGGTTCATTACTGTTATCCTTCTGTCTTTAAAAAACATTTTTATTCACTATTTATCGCTCTATCCGTAAATGATTCAACAGGCACACGTTACTTAAAAGCTTTACCAACACTTAACACCGTAGATTAGTTAATAAGCATAGAATCAATGTTCTCGCACTAAAAAATGCCAGGGCCCATCGCAGTCCCATAGGATTAGGGTTTGGCATTTTAGAATAAATATATCTACATTTATCGGTCACCCTAACTTCGTTCATAATCTTGTGGAATATACCACATTCAGACGATCCTTAAAAAAGTCCTCTCCATACAATTCAACTATTATCTATAGCACATAATAAGTACTTTAGAACATACATAGATCTACAATTTGAAACTTAATCAGTTTTACTCAAATGAACACGAAGTTTGAATACAGTTAAGCGATTTGGAGCAAGCACTTCTATATAATAGAACAATTTACTAAAGTTGTGTTACTCGAATATCATATCAGATATTCGATAGCTAATGGTAACTTTGTATTTTAGATTATCAGGTTCATCATTAACTTCTTTTTTAGAAAAATCCATCACCGTATTTCATCTGTCGTACGCGACGACTAGGGGAAGTGCCAAAAACATCTCATGGCATCCGATAGATTTAATCATTATGTTTACTCCAGGTACAAAATACCTATGCAAAATATCAAAAGCTATTGTTTGGTATGCAAACACATTGCATAGTTTGAAATATTTCTTGATATTTGTTTTCAAAACATAAGCCTATTTGCATTTAAATGGGCAAAAAAATATTTTTAACGTTTGTTTATTTGCAAACCATATACCCAAACCCAAAAATAATGAGTACACGTTAAACTGAACCGGAACTGCCATATTCTTTGAATACGTTTTATTAAATACTATTCTTACTCACATCATCAAGAACTTACTATTAACTCATATATTTTAAATAATTATGATTATTCGTATTGCCGTAGTCACGCCAACGTTATTGTACGGAATTATAATAAACTATTTATACGAAAACGGATATTTTTATTTATTTTTAATACTGGGGTCCATCAAAAGCGCTCTGCTGAACATAGTTCTCCCCCATCGATGTCCTTATGGGGGAAATATTTGCCATAGTTGTCACGCTTAACGAGACGGTTGGCAAACGCAGTATTTTTTATTTTTTAGATGTTTCTTCCCTCTGTCGTTTTTTACGACACACAAGAGACGCTATAGGGTAGTGGACATTCTTACATCGTCACAACACGGATGAATCATTATACAGTGAATTCATGATTATTTGTCATTTATAATAAAAAATCGCTGACGTGTTTTACAATTTATTGGACGAGTTTTGTTGCAGATGAGTTTTAGTTTATATTTTTCTTTTATTTATACATAGTGTTGCTGATAATATTGATATAAATAGTTTTATTCAATGTGTAGTGTTCGCGTAAATTTAAGAAATATATAAGTAATTTTGTCAAGTGTATGCTATGCAGTGCTTAGTGCCATCAACCTATAAAACTACCCATAAAGAAATTAATATCTAAGTCGAAACATTTTGAAAGGAAGTGGAGCTCTGACAACCCGGCCTCTGCCTTATTCGGTGATCACGTAGTCCGTGCATCCAGTTTTCAGAAATCTAAGAGAGATTTTGTTACGATGTACGCAGTAGTATAATAAGTCTATGTTACTATGTGGAATAATACTTAGATGTGACATTGATCCTTATGTACGTTCAGTTTCTTTCCGTCGAATCTTGAGGAACCCACGGGACGATATGTGGTAGTGGATATTCATACGTCGCCTCTACGTGGCAAATAATTATGTCCGTAAAGTATTTAATGTGTGTATTAATAAAAGCTATAAAGGCATGCATCGGGGTTTCATTTTAATGTACACATTTTTCTCTCACAATATCCAATACGAATACCCATTATGCTGGACCCTTATTTTTCACAGGGGTCCGGAGTAGCGAGGCTCCACTGTATTAAAAATCATTATCACTCTAGAGTCTCGTGTGTGAAAAAGTTGATTAAGAGAAAAGGTAGAAAAAATTTATAGCATTTAGAATTTTAATATTTATATGATAACGAGTTATTTAACCTAAATAATTCCTTATAATATTAACATTCGAATCAATTACTCGAATACATAATAACATTTCATGAAGACAAGGGTTAAGAGATAATATTACCTCGAATTATAACAAATTATAGTATACGGGACGAATATAATATTTTTACGTAATTGGACTTTATATATGACAAAAACAAAACGCTAAGATTTCGATTCTCGAATGTGACTAGAAGTAATACGAGGTTGAGACTATTCGTGTTTCAAAGCTAGACATGTAAAGTATCGTAAGCATAGCAAGTTTGCTTTGCTTTAATTCGTGTAGTGATTTGAATGTATTCCATCTTATTACAAAACGTGATTTATCGATAATTTCGAGTTTAAAGAAGTCTTTGTCACAACGGAAGTCTCTTAGTTGCGGCGTCACAGTCTTCGCAAAGTTGGACACTTGCCGTCAAATTTCCTAGTAAACATTCGAGTTCGTTTTATTTCCAGTTCTTTTCTTGAAGCAGGCTCTAGCTTACGCGTGACTGAATAATTATACTATAAAACGACTTTTCTTTTGCGTATAATACATTTCGGAGTACATGTTTCTAAAAGCATGTTTACTGTGTAGTGACGCTGTAAGTTATCGTGTATTAGCGGTGCAATATCCACTACCACATATCTACCTGTGGGTATCGTAAGAGGCTACAGATGGAAACAAAATAGGAGATGGGCGGCAGCGTCTTCTACAACAAGCGTCACAACTATAGCAAATATCCCCCCAGGCAATCTATGGGGGAGGCCTTTGTTCAGCGGTGGACTTTAATAGGCAGTAACGGTAACGGTATGAGCACCTCGTCAAAACGAAACGAATTGTAATTTAATGTCAAATAAAAAATAAAGCTGTAACGATTAAAATTCATTCATTTTAATTTATCTGTTAAATGTCGGGTTACAACAAATCAATGAATAAGTAATAAGTATGTAAAATTAACGATGCTTTCATGTTATAATTTTGTACAGAAGACACATATAGTATTGAAGTAAACAGTTTTGACTTAAATCTGTTAATCTAATTGCGACTACTATAGCCCGTAGACACCTGCAACAAACATCAATCAAAGAGCTAAAGATAAAGTGCTCTTTTGAGAATAGAAACAGGTTGCCTCTCAACCAGGAATGAAATTTGACTGCACTGTTGGTCTGGTGGTTTTAAGTATAAGATAATAAATATAGATGGAGATATTACTGATTTTGAGGTCGTGGGCTGGAAGCCCGGGTTTTTCTGTCAAAAATTGTCAG
The DNA here is from genome assembly GCA_018247895.1 of Parnassius honrathi. NCBI lineage: Eukaryota > Metazoa > Arthropoda > Insecta > Lepidoptera > Papilionidae > Parnassius > Parnassius honrathi. Next base: position 12,195 of record DWHP01000993.1, read on the forward strand.
CAAAACTCGGTCTCAGGAAGTTGGCAGTGTTTCACCCCCGAATCTCAGACAGCACGTAAAGCCATTAGTCCTGCGGGTGATCTCTCTCCGGTCGTATCGGATTGCCGTCCCCTGATATAATAGAATGCTCGTGTACTACAATCCTATCCTGTCTGAACGAATTTGTTAATAAAATTTGCTTCCTCTACTTCACACCAGAACAATAGCTTGTTCGTTACCGTTAATAGGATATAATAAGAAAAAATATTTTTTATCTACCCAAGGAGATGCGAAAATAGAGCTCCATCTAGAGATCGTCGTCAAATACATTCTACTACCTATTGTATTATTAAATTGTTAGAAGTGGTAGCATTATCATTATTCATCACTTACCATCAGGTGAGCCGTACACCCGTTTGCCTTCTCATAAGTAAAAAAATTCTATTACAGAGGTGTGACGTCCAAGTGACATGTGAAGTCGCAAAATACGTGTATTGATGTCCAAGTGGAATGGATTAACGAATTGCAATTTCTAATTAGCTTCGCTAGACTATCTGTCCACGCGGTAAATCATTCATAATCGTTTTTATTATAGTAATATCACAGCTAAATAATTTTATATGATTAGCCATATCATAAACACTTTAGCAATATTGTTCAAATTTATCTTATCTAAGAAAATATTGAAAAACGACTCAAATTCTGTATAAATACTTCATTGCGATTGCATCGACGGTTGTAGTGTTTACGAGTCCTCACACAATAACAATAAAAAGGAATTGAAGTTGGATCGCTGTAATTTCAGTTAATCTAATCCTTCTTTATACGCTTAAGCTTTTTCTTTCCTATTTTCGAATATAGATTAGTTTTTATTTCGGTTGTAAAGAGTTCAAGCATCTCAACAACTAAAAATGAGGTTTACACTAAGGCCGCTTTTTTGTATGTACTTGTATATAACGCGATTGCTTCGTCAATTGTGAACCAATTCTGTTGATTTTCCATAAATTCCGAGGTTGTTCCATATAATAAAGCGTAAAGAAAATTCCCTCATAAGTGTGGCAAGAGAGGGGATGAAGTTTTCAATGTAACTATTTGGATGACATTAAGATAGTAATATTTCATTCAAAAACCAAAGACGTAAAAAATCGAACAGATAAAAAATAGGTTTCAAGAAAGAAAGAGCCGGCTTCAATAACTAAAAGAAAGAAAAAGGAATAAATACATTTCACATTCTTAAGTCGGTGCTTTCATTCTTCTATACACTATATCTTAGCAGAATTCAGAATATTAAATTATTTTAGTCTTTTTAGTTATTTGGCGGATGTACCTACGGATGTACATGAGGATGTCGAGGAATATTAAAGAGAACACTCTCGTTGAGATAATCACGCACTAGATACAGTACTTTGAGTCTATAAAAACAATTGCGTGTAATCTCAACTACATGATTCTCAAAGCGAAGACCCTGGTTCATCAGTAATCCTAGATTACGAGTCTCACTTACACATTCCACCGGTTCTCCTCGAATACTTATAACAAATTTCTTTTTCATTTTACAGTCAACCTGTCACTTTGACCTTACCAGCTTGCATTTGGATTTGCATGGGTTTAAGCACAAGTTTATCTGCTTCTGACCATAATAACATGTGATGCAGTGCCTCAACCGTGGGCAGTCCATTGTGCAGGATGAGTTGGAGGCCACTCAGGAAGGCGTGGCTTGCGTTCTGATGCGTTTTATCAAAGGAAGAGTAGGGGAAGGAGTTGTCTTCTCTAGAGGAGCGGCCGGTGCTAATGAGGTTGCGAATTTGTGCGAAAGCATATGCAGCAAATGTCCACCTTTGCTGAATATGTTTTATTAGTCGTCATGTAGTCTTAGTCAATGCAAGTCGGACATAATGTACCCTAGTGCCCGCGAGGGCAACAAAGGCTACTTACCATCAGGTGAATCGTAAGCTCACTTACTCTTCATCGTTCATTTTCTTTCTCTTATTGTTCTTACCATGTCAGATATACATGTACACTCTACATCAGTCTAAATGTGTTCGGCATTTCTGATTAGATAGATATAGAGTAAAGTAAAGGTATCCCTGAATCTATGGCTCATGATGCTAAAACTGCTACAGATCCCCAAAGAATTTGTGAACTTTTTTTCAGTGTATTTTGTTTCCGTTTATGAAAAACGTGACAACTGTGAACCCGAATTTAATATACCGGACAGTTCTAATCTCTCACTATCAAATATAGCCATTAGTAGATATGATATTATTAGAAAGATTAAAAGACTAGAGGCACACAAAGGTCCCGGTCCCGAAAAATTCCATCATTATTTATTAAGGCGTGTTGTAAAAACTTAGTTTTCCGTTATTTATCAATTTTAATAAGTCTATTAAGAGCGGCATATACCCCTTTGTTTGCAAAAACACCTATGTATTTCTAATTCGTAAGTCTGTTGATAAAACAAAATGTGAAAACTATAGGCCAATTAGTATCTTATCTTGTATGGCTGAAATTTTTAAATCACTGGCTTATGACCGTATTTACAACCACGTGAAACAAAGCATATCAAACTTACAACATGGTTTTGTTACTGGTAGATCAACCGTTTGTAATTTACATGTCTACAAAAATTACATCTGTCAAGCGTTTGCTACCCAACGCCAAGAAGACTCGATTTCTACTGACTTTTCAAAGGCGTTTGAGAATGTCAACCATAGAATACTCTCGGCTAAATTAGCAGCATACGGGATACATAGCAATTTGTTGCGTTGGATAATTTCGTTGGTATCTTTCTCGACGTAGTCAGATCGTTGCAATAAAAGTTTTCCTCTCAAAACCAGTACATGTAACATCGGGGGTTCCTCATTGGCCTTCTCTTGTTTACTATATTTATTGATGACTTGGTAGAGCATATCACAAGGGAATGTTTACTATATGCAGACGATATGAAAGATTTTCGTATAATCAGTGACGTTAATGACTGCCTCTTGTTGCAACGGCACCTTAACAATATTTATACCTGGTGTTCTCATAATAAAATACATTTGAATAAAGATAAATTATTTTTTTATAGCTTTTACAACTATGAAAACTCGTTAAAAGTGTACATACCATATCAACGATCAACCTTTGTCTGAAAGTAATATTGCTAAAGATTTGGGCGTAATCTTTGACTCTAAACTAGATTTTAAGCAACATTTTAATCACTTAACACAACGTGGTTATCAGTTTGTTGGTTTTGTTACACGAGTTACGAAGGAATTTAAGAGACCCCTTAGTCTTATATATCTTTTTAACACTCTTGTGAGGCCGATCCTTGAATACGCCTCAGTAGTCTGGTCACCCTATTACGAAGTACATATAGCTAATATTGAACGAGTTCAGAGATGTTTTCTGCTGGGCTTATGTCGGAAAACATGGATTGATCCGCCAGTTGCCATCGTAATTCTGAGCTTATTTACCATCACAGAATCATTCACTCCTCCATTGATTGCCCAGAACACGGTTAATCCTGTCTGCATAACCCGCATATCTTTCGCCTTGAGGTTTACGGAAACAACGCGTCTTTATTTAATCCGGTCATTAGAATGTGTCGAAATTTTGACGAGCTGAGACATCGTAACGCTGATCTGGACATTTTTAATTCTAACATTTTACAATTTAGAAGATCTGTAATTGCAATAGTATGTAAATTTCACGGATATCATTAAGTAAGTTCTTTTTAATCTGTCTCTCTGTTTGTTTAGTCTGTCATACTTGTAATATTTTTGTTACTGTAAATGCGTATATATATATAAATATAACATCATTTAATACAATGTATTAATAATTTAGTTCCTACAAAATTACAAACATACGCCTCCCTCATAAACCGCTTCATAGAGGGGATATTCGTCATAATAGCTGCTCTAGCAAGCATGTGGGCAACCACAGTTTTTACATAATTTTGAGTTGTTATCAGAAAAATTCTTCTATCCATCTCCTGTTTCAGTTTCTTTCTGTCGCCTCCCACGTCACCTACATCATGGTATGGATTATTGTTGTCGATTTTCTCACGCCACTGCTTACATATTAGTTTTTTTGCTTTTTGCGAAGGGTTAAAAATTATTTCTTGCTTTCTTTCTTTTTTCGGCCCTAAATGTTGTTCTCATTTTATTTTGACAAAGCATTTGAAACATTTTATGTCATTATTTATTTCTTATTCCCTTCCCTAGTATTCTACTGATAGGCAACGGTTTCTTCTAGTCTAGCTATTCTAATATCACAGATTATAAGATCATTATATTGCCATCTTTCGGACCACAAAGTCTTCCTAGCTCACCAACATTAATAAGCCCGAAGACCAAAAAATTGATTTTGTGCCATTGTTGGCTGACGAGCTAGCTAAAAAACTATGGAACTTAACTCTGTGGTCAAATACAACCAACCACTATTCATATACATTCGTCACAAAACAAGCAAGTGCATTTATGAATCATCATTAGAGGTTAACATATTTTGTATCAACTTTGTAACAAATGTAAGCGGGGGAATTTGAATAGGGAATTCTAAATTTCCACACAAGTATAAATTGATGTGGCGTCTTGCGAGGTAAATCGAGCAATAATATTTGTGCAAAGTTGCGATAAGGAAGTTCGGTACTTCACACATCTGTATTCAATTGGAGTTTTTAAAGTAAGCTCCATCCATTCATCTATTACAGCATAGAGTGCCTCATAAGAGAAACTTGACCCTAGTTGCCAGCGAAAGTTCTTTTATACTTTTGACTTGTTATCCGAAGGTTGCTACTGTATATCCCCTTGTTCAGTTTGGCTCTGTCGCTTCTTACGACATAGTATGATAGTGGGTAGTGAACATTCTTAATACGTTAAGTAGTATTATAGAAATAAGCTCAAGAGATATGATAAAATTGATTGACTTATTTATTTTTTCTTTATAAGCCTGTACGAGTCCGCTGATTGTCTTACCATGACCGCCACCTTTGACAAGCAATTTAGCGATTGCAATACGGCTCGCGTCTTTCAGTTTAGTTTTTGAAGCGAAAACTTCTTTAGCGGCGTTGTACACTTTTTCTGTAATGGGTAAAAAATGTTAAACTCGCGTCAGGTCACGTGTCC
>DWHP01000994.1:0-17287 GCA_018247895.1 Parnassius honrathi
ACATAAGGACAATCGTGTGCGCAACTTACAACATTCCTTGCATTGGCTCTGTACCTGCAACTGTAACCAGGATTAAGAAAGGAATCGGTGGTTTGGTCATGTAGAAAGAATGAATGGGGAAAGAGTGACAATGCAAATTTATGTTGAAAAAGTGAACGCCAGAGTCGAAAATTTACGTCTTAGGCGAAAGTTTATCGATTAAATTGGCGATATGTTGAAAATGGGCCAAACTTGGAAGTACCCTTTACCGACGAGCACGTATGTGTAGGTATATGGATGTGGAGGAGGTAAGACAGGTATATCAAGATCGTGGCAAATGGAAGTCTGAAGTCTTTGCCTACCCTTTGGGTGACAAACGTGAGTGTTTATGTATCTATTAAGACAAATATATTTTTTTTAAATTTGCCTTGACTGTCTGTCTGTCCCGGCTAATCTATGAAATGGTTGTTTTGTGACAAAATTTTACGAACAGATAATGAACAATGCTAAAGGTTATATTTTATCCGAGGAACATGATATTTAAAAAAACCTAAAAATTGATAAAATAAATGGTCTCTGACTGGCTTAAATTAAAATAAAGCCATATTAATATATCCAGGAGAAGCCGGGACGAGTCGCCAGGTTTGAATGAAATATAATGAATCTATATTTACTATATATTACTTATTGTACTAAAGTGGTATACAAGGTGGTGAGAGGAAGATATAACGTGCCCCCTCCAGATGTCAATATCTCCCGCAGTGCGATTGTAAATGCCCACGGTGCATACTGCTAACGAACGAGCCACTATCCAACAACAATTAATGGCGATCATATTATGTCCGTTCCGTTACTGAAACCGACTACTCTTGATTTTTTTGAGAATGGAATACAATTTCAATTTGGTAATAGCCATTGACGTTTTGCCTATATACTGTTTTTGATTTAGTTATTTTCCAGATTTGTTTGCTTAAATATTTGTGAGACACTACAACAATAAGACATAAGGACAATCGTGTGCGCAACTTACAACATTCCTTGCATTGGCTCTGTACCTGCAACTGTAACCTGCTTAACCTGCTTACTCAGTTCAGTCTTGTGAGTAAGTGTGGCTTGATTAAGATAAGCATTTATCTTGGCACTACTATGTAAAGGTTCTTTTTGACTGTTTTGCCTGTATACGGATTTTTAAGCTTAAATTTTTGTGAGACAACAACAGGATATAAAGACAATCGAGTGCGCAATTCGTAACTTCCCTTGCCTTGCATTGGCTCTGTACTAAACAAGCTGCTTACTCAGTTCTTTTTTGTGACTACGAGTTGATCAAGATAACCATGTATCATGGCGCTATTATGAAGTGGTTCTATATCTTATAGTGGTTTTTACATCTGTATAAGTCTACCGGTTTATAAGGATCATAGAGATCAAGCGGTTTGGCGATCACAAAAGTCTCGCAGTTTTGATACCGCTGTGCCAGGTTGAGACAGTATAATAACTGGCTGTGATGAATTTCACCTTAGTCTTCAGAGGTGATAACGCATCTGTAGCCTTCTTTCTTTGAAACCAGCTGCAGGTGTCCGTGAACTACAGTAGTCACTTAACATCAGGTTGTTTATAGAAGAGGGGGCAAACGAGCATGCGGATCACCTGATGGTAAGTGACTACCGCCGCCAATGAACAACTGCAGCACCAGGCGAATTCCAGGTGCATTGCCGGGCTTTTAGAAAGGAATGAGCTCTTTTCTTGAAGGTCCCTAAGCCTTATCGGTCTAGAAAAAGCGCCGATGTTAAATGATTTAACAGAGAGGTCGTACGCGGAAGGAAACTCCTCGTAAAACGTACAGTAGTGGACCGCTAAACATCCAGATGGTGCGGATGGCAATGTGAGTTTTATCGCGGTGTGCGTTTGTGAAATTAAGCAGCTGGGATTAATCCGAACAATTCCTCAGAGCACTCCCCGTGGTATATGCGAAAGAAAATGCAAAGAGATGCAACATCTTTTCGTAGCGCCAGTGAATCGAGTCGATCGGAGAGGACTCGGTCGTCGACGATTCAAGCCGTTGTGCACTGGATGCGGTAAAGTGGAAGGAACTGGCACTAGGGAGTCTCGCCCCAAAGACGGGAACAGTGTGGCCGAACCCGCGGCTTATAAAGTTGCAAGCGGTGTGCTGACATGAAGTACTGTCCCGTTCTGCTATGCACGCCAAGCTTTAATTTATTTATAGCATTGGGTGACAAACGAGCACACAGTCCACCCGATGGACAGTGCATGCTGTGGCAGATGGACATCCACATTTATCCTCAATTAAGAATCAAAATCACTCTGAGGACTAAGAAGGAATGCCTCAATTCCAGTAAAAATCGTCTCTTCTCTACACTCACCATACAAAACACAGCAGCATTACGCTGCTATTGTACGTTGGTATTATGTGAGAGCGTGGTCCCTCCCCGGCTTAGCCGACCTATTCGTGCTACAACTATAATATAGCAGTAGTGTGGCTCTACCACGTAAAAACTTGACTGTAGTGGACTGCATTTTTGTTTAACACTGCAGTTTTATAAAAATGTGAGGGTGGTGTATTGCCTTTACTTTCAATGCACAGCTGTAAAATAATCGATCCATGAAATAATATTATTAATATAATAATTTTACTAAATGGTATCCTTTGCTGCTCGAGACCTTGTGTGTACCAACCTCTTAACTTTTTTTTTGCTGCCAAATAGCAGTGGCTGGGTGTTGCATTCCGGTCCAAAGGGTATTTATTAGAAGTATATTTACAGGTTGCGAGGCACGCCATCTTGAGGGGTGAACATCCCTATAGCCTTCTTCATTTGAATTTGGCTTTAAGTTACCATGGACTACTGTTGGCACTTACCACCATTGAGGTATTTCTACTACGTATAGAGAAGACAACGCCTTGCACGACTTTGCGCCACGCTTTGCTGTACACTGTACCGCAACTGTTTCGTGCGTGTTCAACGCCCGCACGGAGGAGTCGTGTTCGCTTCGCATAAATAACAACTTCAAAATACCTGGTTGTGATCCTAAAGATCGCAGTAAAGTTTACTGAGTAAACACTCCAGAACATCAAAAAACGTTTAAAACTCTTTGATTTAAAGTTTTTCGCGTTGTTACAATGCTCACGAGAATCGGGAAAAATGTAAAAAAATGGGAGCTACTTGTTGTACACTACGTTGAACAATACGCGTAAGCGTCATGAAATTCCTGGCGCTTATGACGTTTTGGTCGCGAGAAAACTAATTCCTAATGCGAAGTAGCGCTGCATGTTTTAATAGTTTGGTTAGATAACATAACTGTTATTTTAGCGCTGCAGCGACCTTTAGTTCTAACTCTTACCAAAATGAAACAAACTTTTGGTTCGGGATGTCTGGTTTATACGCTAGTGATATAGTTCGATGTAGTTTTAATCTTTTTGTATAGGTTTTAATTTCTAAGAAAAAAGTATAGACCAGGCTAAAAATTCTTTTCATTAAGAAGAGTCGTCACTTTAATAATTTTAAATTTAACTTGGAAAAAAAGAACACACAACACTTTGATCTTGACTAAAACCAAAAAGCTCAGAGTAATTACTAGCATAGAGTGTCCTAAAATGGCACTGACATCTATATATACAGGTATGCTAGACTGGCTATACCATACAAAATGTCTGTACCAATTTGAAGCGTCACTATTTGGCGTCTTAGGAACTAAAATTGACATAATATGCCGAAGTCTGTTGTCTTATTTAAATCTGATCTCTGTATTTTGAACGTGGGCGGGGGTTAGTCTACACCTAATTTTTGGTATTGTAAATAGGACTAGATTAACACCTATTCTGCTCTGTTGTCCGGCGAGCAGTTAGGCGTATGGCTCTTGGGGAGAGCTCAGGTCGTGTTGATCCCCAGTGCAAGTCTGAGTAGTTCTCCTTCACGTGGTTGCCGCCTGTTATTTGGTCTGGTTCAATAGGAAACAGACAGAACTGAAACACTCAGACGATCCTCTTTTTCTTTTCTTTTATCTCACCCCCTTTTCCTACCCAACCCAATCCAAGGTGACAAGCGTACCGTGCCGATGGATGCGTGGCTGGAGGGAGTCCAGTCGCAAATGCTGCCTACCCGAGACCAGGGCGATTCGGGTAGTATTTTAGCCCTTCCCTCAGCATGCGGGGCTCTGCCGGGGGTGACCGTGTATTTCCCCAGCTGATCGTGGTAACAAAATGGACGAAAATCAACATTTTGGAAAAGAGAATGAGAAATCTCCTTTAATGGAACTAGCTGTAGGCTTGGAGGAGGCTTTTAGCCTCACCATCACCATGCAATATTGCGCCTCAACCTGGGAGAAACCGTGAAGTGTAGGGTACGTCCGCAGCCGAACTACTATCGGAAACGGACCAGGGAGGGGAAAAGAAAAAGTTTGCTAGGCCTTGTAAGCTTAGTGGGGCAGCATAAAATGTACCGAAGGCTGATAGTAGCTGAGATAGGAACCGAAGAGGCCCTCTCTCTCTGCCAGAAGCCCTGGGACAAAATTCCTCTGCCCAAGCCTCCCCCAGTTCCGAAGGCGAAAAACCGCAGTCAGTCTGAGGAAGAGTCCCCCAAAGACCAGCCCAGGAACTCTGTGAAGCTGGCAACGCGGGTAAAGAAGCTCAGCTTCAGTGCCGTAGGTGGCTCCGCGCGTGTAGGAATTCGCAATTCGAATCCTATGAGTGTGGAGCAGATGCGGCTAGTCCACCGGGCACTAAGGCAAGCCAGGACTGGATTGTGGGTGGAATCGGAAAAACGAAGCCCTGGCCGGAGGCAGAGCATTCAGTAATACCCGAGGACGAACTGCCTAAGCCTCAGCTGGGCATTACCTACTTGCCCCGCAGCGAAGTCGACTCTCCGGAGGAGGCGGCTGTGCTGTTGAGAACACAAAGTGAAGGGCTTCATACTGAGCTCTGGAGAATCCTCCACCGTAGGGCGAGGGGAATGGGTTCTTAGTAACCTTTTCTCTGGACGAACCATCGGCAGAGGTTCTTCGGAAGGCAGGCGGCAGAATCATCTTTGGCTTTAAGATGATAACTTTTAAAGTCAGGGGAGGCTCTGACGTGGCAATGGAGCCCGAACCGCCCCAACCCCAATCCCCACAGCCCTACACCTCTCGGGGTGAGGCTGGAACGCCACCGGTGATAGTGATGAAGACCCAAGGCGCAGATTTCGCCTCAGCCCGACGGCCTCTGCTGGTGTCGTCCAGGCTTGGGGGGAAGGGGGGTGGGAGCGGTTTGACGAAAGGTAAGGCGGGGGTCAAGTGTGCAGATAAAGGACGTCCTCGTCCTCAACATGTGGAAAAGACCCCTGCCCTCTCACGCCCATAAATGGCTAAACGCAAGAGTAAGACAAGGGTCCTCCAACCAAATCTTCACCATGTAGCAGCTGCTTCTGCCGTGGTGGAGGTTTGCTTTGCAGAGGACAACATTGACCTCGCCCTTATTCAAGAGCCCTGGGTGGCCAACGGTCAAGTTCTGGAATTAGCGGCTGTCGGTAAGATTCTTGTCAATACTAAAGGCAGTAGACCCAGAGCTTGTATAATTAATAACAAAAATATTGAACTTTTAGCTGTTCCAGAGTACTGCAATGATGACCTGGTTACAGCCTTCATAAATCTCTAGGGAAGCACAGGGGCCAGAGTAAACATTTGCTCAGCCTATCTTCCCGGCGAGAACGCAGATCCTACCATCGAGTTAGAGGGAGTTGCGGAGTTCGCTCGAAAACACAACGCCGAACTTGTGGTGGGTAGTGATGCTAATCACCACACAGCCTGGGGGAGCACCAACATTAACGAAATAGGTGAGTTACTTTATGATTTTCTCATCTCCAACCGCCTGGTAAGCCTAAACTTAGGTTATACACCAATCTTTGTAACGCGTGTTAGGCAAGAAGTGTTAGACATAACTTTTGCTACCAATAACATGTCTAGGCGGATAAATGACTGGCATGTTAGTAGAGAAAATTCGATGTCTGATCCCTGGAATGTAACAACAGGGTCGTTTTAAGATGGGTTCCGGGTCACGAGGGTATTGTACGCAACGAATTTGCCGACAAACTTGCACACTTGCAAAGTGCACACAATTTGGACCTGAGCCATTTTGTGGAATCTCGAGAAGCCTAGCCCGATTGACCCTTGAAACTCTTTATCACAATAAATCACTTAAGATCTGGTCTGACACACCAGACTTAAAACATTCTAAAATCTGGGCTTTCGATCTTAATCCGGCTTTTGATCGTAAATTCGCCTCAGAAGCCCTGGGATTAAGTTATGGGTTGTTAGTATGGTGGTTCAGCGTGAGTTGCATAGTAATACTTTACCACCAAACCCAATTATAGTATTCAAGTGCTTATATTATAAATAACAGAATTCTAATACAGGATAGGATAAAAGAATTATGTGACTCCGAATGAAGTAATATTATTCGATGTAAAAATAGCTTTTACTGCCAAATAATTTTACAGAGTGAAATTAACTTCGCGTACAAGATAAGTTAACTGAGATGAGTAGCGCACGTGTCTTGTTCCTATGCCGGCTGCAGGCGGAATGCACGGCGGTCGGGCTCGCGCGCTGACGAAGGCGCGGGGCGTTGCCCATCGAGGTCGCGCTATAGTTTTTCTGCGATGGCGTGATGTTTGAGTGTGGCTTAATTCTTAAAAGCGTGGCTTAATTCTTAAAAGCGTAGCAGATTTGTGTGGGGTGCAACAGAATCGAGTTACGCCACAAGTCTTTGGCCCTCTTGGCCCTCAGGGGTGACAACGCATCTGTAGCCTTCTTTCTTTGAAGTTGGCTAAAGGTGTCTCAGTCAATCCTCGAACGGGTTCCTGCCTTTAGAACGGAGAGGAACTCACATGACTGAGGTGAAGGCCCAGCATGAGGTGGATTTAGAGGCCTCGGAGGAAAGCGCACCTAGTGTCCTCGTGCACCTTACCTGAGAAGGAGAAGGGGGAAGAATAACCAGCGACTGCCATGAGGTGGCCGAGGATATGTTCGAAAGAGTTCCCGTGGTCCTGTTATTATGCGGCAAAGGTGAAACACCATGTAATTTTAGTTGATGCGAGGAAGACTTAACCCACTCTTGTCACCGCTTGGCGGGTTTGTGCAGGCGATATCCCCGAGTAAAAAAAGGTTTCCATGTACTACAGTAGCTATTTACCATCAGTTTGATTGTAGGTTCGTTTGAAACTTCAATTAAAAAAAATACAGGGTGGTTTTTCAGAGAGTACCAAAATAAGTTCAAATATATAAGAAAAAGTTATTGCAGTTTTTGAAAATACGAGTAAATAAGGCTTCTACTTTTATTTGAAATTATTCCAAATTTAATGTAATTTATGGGCAACAACTACGCGTACGCGCGCCTCTGTGTACGATCCAGTTCTCTACTTTTTGCCGGCCAAGTAACTCTTACAAATGTGTGAGTGCGTAGTAAAAAAATAGGCGTTAGATATTTATGAATAACAATCAGTTAAAATAATACATTACCACGCATTATGAATATACAAAGGAAAGAATGTTTTAGATTTTATTTAATTAATTTTTTTTCACCATTTCCCTATATTACTTGTATGTTGCAAAGTAACCCTGTATATTAAACAAAGATTGTTAATCTAGAGGACAGTTTGGAGGAGTGGGTGCCCGTAACAGCTAAGAACTACACCAGCAGTCCGCGAAGGATAGGCATCCCAGACGGTTATGTGTTCCACGGCATTCAGCACTCCACCTCCCACAGCTCAGGCAGAGTAAGTAAAAACGACCGAGCGTTGCAGTAGTCCCATATGATGTGTAACATCTGACATCTCGTCTTAGTAATAAGCTACAGTCTACACGTTGGTCAAGTTCGAAAGAGACCAATGCCAAGGCCAATGTTCATGAGTTTTGTGGAGCAATTCACATGTTAACCGTAATTAGTTGTTACTCGTCATTGAGAATTGGAACTATACGGACGACGTAGGAGCTATTGTAGCTTCTGCAATTTATTTAATGAGTGCATTTAAATAATTAATAAGTAGTAACTTAATTAAAAATAAGAGACAAAAAAGAAGGTGGTGGATGCTGCGTATTATAGTTAAAACAGTATTTCACCGGGACGGACGCTAAGCCGTAACTGACACGGCCGTCAGGCCGTACTAACATGTAGACGCGACTTGCCGAGTGCAGGCGAGCGCCTTTGATTTGTGCAGAAAAACCGACACTGTTACGAAGTGAACGAGTCGTAACGAGCGATTCCGAGTGGCGGCAAGGGGTGCCTAGCTGGCGATCGCCTGCACTCGCACTCGGTCAGCTAGGTGAGCATCGACGAGCAATGGCGAGGCTGGACAAATGGCCTGGCTATGGCTCGCCTTCGCTCGGCCAACATGTAATTTACTCGTGGCTTCGTTTTCCGTACATATAAATAATATTGAAGTGTCTCTATGTCGTAGCGAAACAGCTGCCTTCTATTAAGCTCAGGGGTTATTTGCAACGATTAAGACATTAATAATAATTTTTTCTGTCTGTATATTTGTCTTTGTGCGCTGATCTTCGGGATGGCTGAATCAATTTAGATCAAACTTCACGAACAGACACAGAGCAATGCCAGGAATGATTTAGACTATATTTTATTTAAAAAAAAACTGAAGTTTTTTTTTTAAATCAAGTGACGTATATGACGAAATCTTAAACTTATATGACGTCAAAGGAGACCATCATTTTTGGGCCCACTAGAAATTTTAGCGACCTGCAATATTATCACACACAAAAAACGACACCAATTTATTATTATATATAGCATAAAGATTTTTTGAAAACCTAAACGGAATCAAGAAATGTGAAAAAAATGAGTTGTTTTGATATGGTACTATATTTTGCCGGAACTAGTTAAAAGATTTTTTTATATCGATTTTAAAAAATCGGTAAATGCTCAATATACCTACAACTTTGTTTTATATGTATTATTATTCAAATGTGCACTATTTTAACTTATAATACCGGTGAATACTACTAGAAAATCGCTTTTAGTTTGTTTTTAGGTTATTTTTAAATTTATATTTTTATTGGTAATTTCTCCCAACTCCGTTTAGATGCAGTAAAATTAATAATACTATTGTAATCTATAGATTATAAGGAGTAAATCGACATGCATTTCATTAAGAATCCTTAAAATTTGTGGTGAGCCCATTCTTCATACAAAAATAAATTATCTCCTTTATAGATACAATCTAGGTGAAGCCAGGGCGGGTAGCAAATAATACCTATATAATTTCAAATTGTTAATTTCTTGATTTGTAGAATGCGGTGTTGCCGAAGTATTACTCTGTGCAACCCATTGGCTCCGTCATACTTATCACCATGACTTTCCCCACCTGGTCGAACCGACATTATGGAACGTACTTTTGCGTCTTCTCCAAACCCGGCAGCAAGCGAGAGAAAGTTGTCAAATTCTTGATGTTATGTAAGTTCTGTTTTTTAATCTGTATTTTATCATAGTGCCAGCGGTTAACTTGTCTATTTAACGGACTAGACGACCGAATATTTAGTGACGATGGTAGTGACTGGTCTCCTGGGGGAGAGGCAAAGCCCTAGTGGGATTGCTACGTGCATATACTCGTAAGCTTTGTGGTAATACGTTTTGAGCCGGGGCGGCTTCGGAGGCGGTTAAACTTTGTAAATGGTGCAAATACGAATCTCTGAGAGACGACATTTTATTGGGATGTAGGGTCCTTGTACGGTCCTAATCTAATATCAATAAAATAAATATCATTAAAAAATTATTACAATCCATGAACAAAAGGATGGTATGTGTTATCAAAGCCAGAGGCAATACCTATTACTAAATAAAGATGGACATCAGCGAAGCCATGTTTTTATCAGTGTGAAGTCGTTGTAAATTTTTCTTCATTTTTGATTTTTCTTGTATATTGCTAAAAAAATAAAGTTGGTTATTTTAAAAATGCATTATTCAATTAAACAATTAACACGCAATCAATAAAAAAATATTAAAAAGTTTTTATTTTGAAACACGGTCACAACATCCGGTTTGGTAGGTGGCTTAATTTTACTGTCCACTCCTTTATTTTATACCTTTTGACAGTTAAGGTCTACATATTCGTACATATTCTAATATTATTTTTCATCTGGTTCTCCCTCAGCTCAAACCAGCATGGTCATAACGCCGAAGGTTGTGGAGCTCCTGCCAGGACAACGTGCGAACACCATCGAGTTACCGTTCAAGTGCAACCGATGTCGCATCAATAGCGTCATGGTGAGGGCCTCGGACGGCAACGTGTACAATGTCGACAGTTCACGGTACAGGGTGAAGGAGTCTACGGACAGGTTGGCAGAATTTATGGCTTTCAGTCATATCATCACTTTACTATATTACCTATTAAAGTCCACTGTTGAACATAGGCCTCCCCCTTAGATTGCTTTTACGTAGTTGATGAGATTGAGATTATCTCCTACATAGTTGTAATGTTACTGTAGATTTAATAATTTCACCTCTCAGTGGGTCATGTGCTCCTGGTAGATTATCTTCTACATAGTTGTAATGTTACTGTTGATTTGATAATTTCACCTCTCAGTGGGTCATGTGCTCCTGGTAGATTATCTTCTACATAGTTGTAATGTTACTGTTGATTTAGTTCTCAGTGGGCCATGTGCTCCTGTTAGATTATCTTCTACATAGTTGTAATGTTACCCTCTCAGTGGGTCATGTGCTCCTGGTATATTATCTTCTACATAGTTGTAATGTTACAGTTGATTTAATAATTTCGCCTCTCAGTGAATCATGTGCTCCTGGTAGATTATCTCTATCTATTACAGCCTATAAAATAAATATAGGCCTCCTCTATACATTGCCTCATAGGGGGGATATCTGCCATAGTTGTAATGTTACTATTGATTTAAAAAAAAACTAACCTCTCAGTGGGTCATATACTCCAAGTAGATTATTTTCTATACATCCATCTATTAGAGCATATGTTAAACGTAGGCCTCCCCTATAGATTGCTTCATAGGGAGGGTATTTGCCATAGTTGCCACGCTTGGTAGGTGGGTTAGAGCCGCAGTTTTTAAAATTTTGTGTTATAATCACGAAGATGCTGCTGACCATCTGTTTCATATTACCCTGTCGCCAGCGTTTGACCAAAATACCACCACCGGATACATCCATTTTTATTTTGTATCAGCCAGTGCTTGAATACTTTCCTATCTTTTTTTATAGGATAGGGTGACAAACGTGCACACGGTTCACCTGATGGTAAGTGATTGCTGGGGTCCATAGACATCTACATGTATCCTCGATTACGAATCAAAATGCGGAATGCGTTGTCACCCGTGATGACTAAGATGGAATGCCTCGTTTCCAGTAAAAAGGGTCTCTGGTTCTCTACACTCACCATACGAAACACAGCAGCATTAAGCTGCTATTTTACGCCAGTCACGGAAATCTAATTTTTCTATTATTTAGATTTCTGTGACGCCAGTATTCTGTAAGTCTGTGGTCCCGCCCTGGTCGAGCCGACGCATTCGTCATACAACTATAATGTAGCTGCAGCGTGGTTCTACTACATACAAAAATTAACTTAATTGGTCCCGTGGATATCGTAATAGACGACATTGAAATATGCTAGAAAGATCTAATGTCTTCTGTGAAATGGCGGAACCATCTCGTTTACGCCAGGCGTAGAATACCTAGACTGCCTTAGAAAAGCAGCGTCAAAGATGCGACATATCCTCCCTACAATAGGAGATGCCTTTGTCCTGATAGGAACCTTTACAGGCTGGTGAAAGATAATATGAAGATGATATAGAATCAATCTATAAGTTACAGCCTATTTACGTCCCCCTGCTGTGCACAGGACTCCCCTCATTTTTGAGAGGGTTTTAGGGCAACGAAGTGTCCGCCGCGCTGCCCCAATGCATGTTGACGAACATGTCTTCGAAATATTTTTTTCTTATTCCTCAAACATGCAGGTTTCCTCACGATATTTTCCTTCACCGCCGAGCAGGTGGTAAATCGGCACTCAAAATTGCAGTTAACAATTTCACTGGTGCTGGCGGGGATCGAACCCGGGTTACTCGCGTTCTGTTATATTTACAGCGAGCGTTAACCATCCAAGCCACCACGGCTCTGTACTTACATATAAATAACATTAAATTGTCTGTATGTAATATTAAAATAACCAAGGGAATATTTGCAAGCTATTAAGGAATAAATAACCACTTTTAAAAGTATTGTTTGTCTGTCTGCCTGTCTGTATATTGCATTACTTTACTGTTCAGATTGAAACACGGTAGTGTAAGTACAACACAATTTGTTAGTAGCAGTGCATATACGACGTATATTATAAACCTACCCCGATAGAATCTCAGGTAGAAAAGAAGGCATACAACTTAATTAGTAGTAAAGTAGTATTTGTATATATTGTCAATATATAAAAATCTTTTTTTTTATGGGATAGGGTGACAAACGAGCGCACAGTGTATCTGATGGTAAGTGGTTGCTGCGGCCCATAGACATCTACATGTATCGTCTATTACAAATCAAAATGCAGATACGTTGTCACCCGTGAGGACTAAGATGGAATGCCTCGTTTCCAGTAAAAAGGGTCTCCGGTTTTCTACACTAACCATACGAAACACAGTAGTATTAAGCTACAATACTTTACGCTGGTATTCTGTGAGAGCGTGATACTTCCCCAGTCGAACCAACCCATTCGTGCTACAACTATACTACTATTATAACTGCAGCGTGACTCTACCACGCATTATAAACAATGGGTCGGGACAAAAAATCATCCGTTGAGTTTTTCTGTTAAAAAATTCTCGGCAGCTACCCCGAGTCAGGAAGTTTATGGTATCTCACCCCCTTGCCTCGTAAAGCACGTAAACCCGTTGGTACGGCTGATGAGATACCTGTAGATGCACATAAACTTGGGCACTATAATCCGGCCTTCGTTACCAATGTTCCGACTGGACGACATTATTAATTTTCTACCTCTATGTGCATATACGAGTATCTCTTCTAATCCTCTCATATATTATTTCTTTCATTTGTCTGAGTTCCCTTTTATTCTCAACATGTGAGAATTATGTTAAATAATTGAAGTGTTCCGCCTTTTGTACTTTTAGCCGACTTCAAAAATAGAGCAGGCTCTCTATGAGACTTTACGCCGCGCTGCGCCAATGCACGTTGGCGGACTTGACATGACGTCGAAATATTTTTTTTATTTCTCAGATGTGCAGGCTTTTCTTTCACTACAAAGTACGTGGTAAATTAATATTTAAATTGCAATTAACAATTTTATTGCCTCATGGGACCACGCCTGGCAAGCGGATTGACAAATGCAGTTTATTTTAACTTTTAGTCGTCATTCGGAAGACACTGCTGCCCATCTCCTGATTTATTTCCCCCTGTCGCCTCTTACCACAACCACGGTATGATATGGTATATGATATGTATTTTATATGTGGTAGAGCAACGCTGCAGCTATATTAGTAGTATAGTTATTAGTTATAGCACGAATGGGTCGGCTCGATCGGGGAAGGACCGCGCTCTCACAGAATACCAGTGTAAAATAGCAGATTAACGATTAACGTATAGCAGTGTAAAAAACCGGAGACGCTTTTTACTGAAAACCTGGCATTTTATCTTAGTCCTCGTGGGTAACAACGCAAATTCGTTTTTATTTGTAATTGACAATAGATGTAGATGACTATGGGCCACAGCAACCACTTACCAACAGGTGGACTGTATGCACGTTTGTCACCCTTGGCTTATACAAAATGGGGTAATTTATACTGTTCCCCCTGTGAGGCAATCTATGTGGGAGGCATGTGACCAGCAGTAGAGTTTAATAGGCTGTAATTTAAGAGTTTAATAGGTTGTAAATAAACTTTGGTTGGTCAGATAGTGAGAACTTTCCAGCGAGTGTTTCGCACCCGAGCTACCACAGATCATTACCAACACTTATTTAATCTTTAATTTAGAGAAGCAATTTTATTTACACCTGTGCCGACACCCTGCACTAACCTTAAAGCAATTTTAAAGTAAACAAAAGAACCAGAAGAAAAGACGTGTGTTAAAGAATTTATGGCATCTTATATTAGTTTCGGAGACGACAATGTATTTATGACTGTCATATTTTGCAGTAGCTTCTAGATGGCTATGGATTGTATAACCACTTATTAATTAGTAACGAATGCTTCGATGATTTAGTGACTGTAAACGTGAGTACTAATCACGTTGTTCCCGGTTCAAATGCTAATACAGGATTTATCATTTATTGGCTTATTCTGTCAAAAATTTCTCCGCCAAGAATCCGGAGTCCATAATCTGGGAGTGTTTCAAGCCCTTGAATTGTAAGGGACGTAATGCCGTCAGCCATGCGTCTGACCTATCTATCTCTCTCTCTCTCTCTCTCTCTCTCTCTCTCTCTCTCTTACTCACTCCGGTCTTTTAGGATTGCCGTCCGATCAAACTATTATAGTGAAGTAATAGAGAGTGCCCTGTATTTGTGGACACAATCGTGCACTATAATTCTGCCCTGAGCAGATGGCAAGTCGCCGTCGAGAATGATCACTGTGGCCAAAATTCGGTATTAATATTCTTATTAAGAGTATAGATATAAAACTGGAAAAATGGAAAGGAGTATTGAGACAAATGTAGATGAAATAATGAAAGCAATGAAAAGCATGAAAGCAGGTAAGGCAGCGGGATACGATAGAGTATCACTCGAGATGCTAAGGGCTGAAGAGGGAGTGGTGGCAGGCCTGCTGTACACCTTATTTAATTTATGTTTGGAATTAAAACGGGTACCGGATGACTGGTGTAAAGCAGTTATAGTACCAATATATAAAGGGAAAGGGTCACAGCAGGACTGCAAAAACTACCGTGGTATCAGCTTGCTTAGTATTGTGTGTAAACTGTATGCTAAGGTGTTAATTGAAAGAGTTATGAAAGAAACTGATGGAAAAATTTGGGATATGCAAGCGGGATTTAGAAAGGGAATGGGATGTACAGATCAAGTCTTTTCCATGCGCAGGATTACGGAGAAGTTATTGGCCAAAAACCAGAAAGTTTTTTGTGCGTTCATGGACTTGGAAAAGGCCTATGACAGAGTGGAAAGAACTATGTTATTGCAAACACTGAACTCATATGTGTTGAGCGCTGGTTTGATACAGACATTGAGGTCTCTTTATAGGGACTCTAGTGCTTGTATCAGGATCAACGGGGTCTATTCTGACTGGTTTAGCATCCAAAAAGGCGACAGACAGGGTTGTGTAGCTTCTCCTTGGCTGTTCAACATATTTATGAACAGGTGTTTGCAAAATTTGTCAGATGAATGTGGGTTAAGAATAGGCGAGTTAACCGTCAAATGCCTTTTGTACGCCCATGATCAAGTTATTTTTGCATTGTCGGCGGCCGAGTTGCAAATGATAGTTACATTGATGAACAGATCATTAAATGAAAGGGGTATGAAAGTGAACGCAAGTAAGACGAAAGTTATGGTTTTTGAAAGAGAAGAAAGTAAAACTGTATGTGAAATAAGAATAGAAGGAGAGTTCATTGAGCAAGTGGATGAGTTCGTGTATTTGGGATGTGTATTTAGCAGAGATGGTAGATATGATAAGAATATAGAACGACGAGTAAATGCAGGGAATAGAGTGAATGGGGCACTACACTCTATTATGAAGAATCAAAAAAGGCACGTATGGTAATTCATAATGCTGTGTTAGTCCCTACTTTAATGGATGGTAGTGAAAGTTGAGTGTGACAGAAGAAGCACAAAAGTAGAATAAATGCCGTAGAAATGCGATCATTAAGAAGTATGCTAGGTTTCAATCTGAATGACAGGGTGAGAAATTGCGTGATCAGAGATAAATATGGTATGCAAGATGTTGTGACTAGGATTAAAAAAGGAATGCTTCGGTGGTTTGGTCATGTTAAAAGAATGGATGAGGAAAGAGTAACAAAGCAAATTTATATGGCAGATGTAATCGGCAGAGTCGGGAAGGGACGCCCTAGAAGAAAGTTTATCTACCAAATTGGCGATATTTTGAAAATGGGCCACATTGGAAGTACCCTTAACCGACGAGCAAGTATGCGTAGATATATGGATGTAAAGGAGGCGAAAGAGGTGTGTCAGGATCGTGCCAAATGAAAGTCTGTAGTCTCTGCCTACCACTCTGGGCGACAGGCGTGAGTGTTTATATGATACAAGTGGAATAGGAACTTTTTTATGTTCTTAACCTTTCTCAAGCCCTGTCCTCATGAATGGGGTTCACTTAGTTTATAAGGCTCTACCAACAGCTTTCAATTGCTTTAGTGAATATTCTTTCTTCCAAAACACACCTAAAATAACTAAGTTTCTAAACAAACACTACGTAAATCAGGGTCCTAAGATGATCGTGGGTAAAATATTACAAACGGTCTTTTATTAAACCCTTAGAAAGATCATTTAGAAAAATCAAAACATATTTTATTTATCCTGGTCGCATATATATAATTTTATTTAAAAAAGAGGGAATTACTTATAAATAAATAATTTTATGTATATTTAGATGAGGAGGGAGCTTTACAATATGAAAATAACTGGATCGGCAGACGCTGTCTTGCTCTTTTTTTTTCGGGCGTGATGAGTTTTACTCCGAATTCGCAGCAGATATTTTACAGTGTAAATATTAAATATATCAAATACTCGACCATAGCGCCACATTTCGGGTTGAGATTTTTAACTTTATTTTTTAGCAATAAGGCCACACATTAGTGTGATGATTAATTTTGGTCCGTAGATATAGTAATATCCTCCTGACAGTACAGAATTATAGTGCCCGAGTGTATGCGCAAGCACTCTCTATTGCTCCAAGCGCATAGTCCGATGGGACGATTACACGACCGGAGAGAGATTAGGCGCAGGAGCAATAGCTTTACGAGCTTTAGGAGACACGAGGGTCATACACCGCCATTTCCTGACTCCGGTTTGCTACTTAAAATCTCTTGACAGAAAAACCCAATTACTGATTTTGGTCCGACCCGACATTCGAACCCAGGATCTCAAGAGCAACAACCGCATTCACGGCTATTAGAACAACAAGGCAGTCAAATGTAGAATATGTTAATAACTTTAAGTCAGCGCCATCTAATGATTTATTAAATTGAGGCAAACACTACACATTGAATAAAACAATATTTACGGGTTTTACTTGGAGCACCCATGGTCACGGGGGGACTGAGATATTTGACATCCCAGTTGTCGTAGTTAGCCCGGCTAATTTATATGTGTTAAGATATATATATATATATATA
>DWHP01000995.1:0-17286 GCA_018247895.1 Parnassius honrathi
GGATTATGTAGTACAACCCATTGATTATCAATTTCAACTTCTTCACCTCCAATTACCCGGCTGTCGACGTCTGCTTTCAGGATATTTGTCGTCACCCGTTTGGGTTTCACACAAAAATGATCTTGGATATCTCTTCGATTCTCACGATTGGCTCTCAAACTTTTGTTAAAATTATTTTTTTATAAAATTTCATGCTAAAAATTGATGTTTTTTTTTTCAAAAAAGGACAAAATATAGTCTTAATTAACCACTACATGGAAATTGTATGGAAGTATGAACCAGCAGTAAATGGAACTATGCTTTTTGATACAAAGTCATGATGGACCATTATACTTTAAACCCTAAAATTACTTCATTATACAGAGCTTCCGCGGAAGACGAGTGCGCTCGTTACGAAAACCGCGTCAAAGAACTGCAAATAGAGAAGGAGGCGTTGTGCGGCGAGGGACAAGAACTGCGTGCTCAACTTACACTTGCTGAAGACAAGCGCGATTGTACGCATGCACAACTACAGGAAACGCTAAGGAAGCTAAAGGAATGTGAGTATTACTCTTTTCAATAAGGGATTAAAACAGGATATTAAGTTGCCTGAAAGTAAGTGCTTACTGCAGCGCGGGAACTGCAGCTATTATATTACCCCTAACAATGAAGGCTAATGCTGATGCAACATTAAATAGCCTTTATAATATTATTATATTTTGAGTTTTCTTTGGGTAATAATATTATACTGACTCCAATAAAAAACACACTGAGTTAATAAGGTCAATGTTTATTCCATACATCAGTTATATCACATATGGCAAAGTTTCGTAAAATACACAAATTCTCTAACAGTTTTTTTTAATTAAAATATTGTAAATGCAGTGTGGTAAATATTACTATATACCACACTGCATTTACTATATTTCGCGGAGTAACTTCTAACTTGGACGCGAGAGGCGCGAGCTACCGTAGCGGATACGACTGATTACTAACTCAATATCTAATGAACTTGACCAGCGAAGCGAACACAAGTACTTTAATTTAAAAAATATTGTTAACAATTCAACGATTCAGACGGAAAAGATGCTAAGTAGAATTTCTTATGATTTTAATAATTAAGTTTTACATTGGTTTAGCTGCTGAATCTATACAAAAATACTAATTACAATTAATATGAGTTTATTAATGTAAAATTTTGAAAATGTGATTTTATGGATAAAATTTATTTATTTTCTATTACACAATTTTAATATTTCAATTTCTTTAAAGGTGGTATGCCACTGCCTTCATTGTTGCACGTGCATTACCACTTTTGTAAACTAAGACGATTTCCCCACAAGTTGTAATTACACTGTTTTTATTAACTGTTTTTAATTCCTAATTCTGCGGGGCAGTAATATTTTAGGTATCAGTATGCACAGTGCGATAAATGAAATTTCTATAGTGTCTTACTGCCAAGCGGGTGGAATAACCTAATTGTTATTTTAACTTTGATTGTTGCGACATGAGTACATAATGATATAGCAACGAGATATTCCATCTTAGTCGTTAGGGGTGACAACATATTTGTAATTCGATTCTTAATCGAAGATAGATGGTGTCTATGGGCTATCGGGTGGATTGTACTTGTTTTGTCATCTCTACTTCTATAAAAAAATCGAATTAAAATTGTATATCTCGTTGGTGGCGAAAAGGTGTCAGAGGAAAATTAAAATAGGAGATTGGCAGTAGCATTTTTCTGTTAACAATTTCAGTATCATAAAAAAACGATAAAAAACGACTGCCAAACTGCTAGCCAAGCGTGGCGTGGCGACTGTGGAAAAAGCCGAAGGTAGCAAACTGTTCAGCATACTTATGACGTCATTATTAACAAAAGTATCAAAAGCTATTAAAAGTTATCTACCTAATGCTTTTCAAATTGGTGTTGATAATATCGTTATGTTATAAAGCAAAAATATAAAAGCGATACCTTATAAAAAGTTGTTTTACCGTATTGGTGAATCTTATCGTGTCCCCTAGTGGAGAACGAGTTCGAGAGCGTGCGCAAGGAGCTCACAGAAGTTCGTCGGCAACAAAGCGCTTGTTCAGCCGAACGGGAGCAGCTGGCGAATGCGTGTCGTGAACTGCGGGAGCACGTGAAGCGCGCTGAACATGAACGGCGGGAAGCTGCAAGGGCACGGGATGACGCCTACCACAAGATCGCAGGTCACCGCTTGTTACCATTGTCCGATAAGTAGAATACCCTTAAGTTAGTCTAACGATTACAATGTCATGTGTGTATCTTTCAATGGGTGTCTTCAAGTTAGGGATTAAAAAACCGGTTTCACTTTTCGCTACGGTTCCAGTTTTGGTTGCTTTAAAGTTTTTAGATATGCAATACGATGTGACCAGAAGTTACATGCAACAGGAGCTTGTTATAAAGTTGTATAAACAAGTGACGGAATAAGTAGTGATTGCGGCGAAAAAAGTACTGTCTACTGAATTTGAACTTTTTTTACTTATTATTAGGTAGTGCTTGACTACGGTACGAAGTACACGATATTGTGTGCGTAAATCTTACTCAACACTTTAATTAAAGTTTGTTCCAATGCGTCCCAGGTTAGTTCATGACAGGCACGTTTGTGTGCACATAGGAATTATAGATTAATCGGTTAATATAAACATTTTTACAAAAATTAACAAGTTTTATTGCTAGCAATATGAAAAACAAGACGACAATAATTTAAATTAATTATACACACATACAAAAGCCTGTACATAGTGGTCCTTCGAGCTGGATTTGAACCGGTGACAATATGGATAACCACTTGATTTACGATACCTATGTGCGCACAAACAGTGTCTGTTAGGAACTAAGTTGGAACGGATTGAAACTAACTTTATATTAAAGTGTTGAGTATGTTTTACCTGCACGGTGCTGTGTATTTCGTACAACAACAATTACAATAAGTGTAAGTGGTGATGTAGTTGTTGATCGCACTGTAACATTATAAAAAAACTATTCACTCATGCCATCAAGGGTGCTTCAACATAGATTTGTAACGAAAAGGCAGACGCTGGCAATAAAATATTACTATTCATTGTTTTAAACATCACCTTTAAAGAGCAATTAAATATTGTTAATATGACATTATCCTCAATACCCCATAGCTTTGGAAGAGTCGCGTGCATCGTTGGAGTCGGAGTTATCGCGCATGCAGGCGCAGCTAAAGGAGGCGGAGTGCGGCGGCGAAGCGCACGCGCGCGCGCTGCGCGCCGCCGAGGCTCAGCTGAAGCGCGAGCGCGCCACGCTGGACCAGGCGATGCACGACATCAAGGAGCTGCAGTCTAGGTCGCTTTACACGTTTATAGCTCTGTCCTACACTAGGACCGTCGACGGGTTGTCGCTCCTATTTTGTCGCTTGCATAATGGTTTTAATTCGTAAAAGTTATGCGATTTTGTGAATTAAGTGTCTGCGCGTGTGAACTATTAGAGAAAACGACGAAGCACTTGCTTTAATGTTGGTATAAACCTCAAGTTAGTTTGATCGCTTGGGCGCCTTGTGAACTTGAGTGGCTTTTTTATAGAAAAGGGGGCATACGAGCATACAGATCACCTGATGTTAAGTGACTATCGCCGCCTATGGTAATGGCTGTCGTCATCAATTGACCGCTGGGTTGAGCTGTCGTCAAAGTCTCCCAAGAACTTCGCTATGTCCATCAGCATATTGTGAAGAAAAGATATATAAAAATGAACATTCCAAAAGAAATGATAGGCTAAGAAGGGTTAGAACCCACAGCCGTAAAGCAAGTTAAATAAAAAAAAATATCATTTCGAGTCAAACGCGCCAACGTCTCTGGAAGCTGCAGCCTATGTCACTACATATTTTTAACTATTCGATCATTGTTTCATTATTTTAAATAATCATTACAGCCTATCAAAGTCAACTGCTCGATGGCCTATTCTTGGAGATATTAGCCATAGTTACTACGCTTGGCAGGCGGATTGTATTTTATTATTTTGAGTTGTTATCAGAAGAGTGCTGCTAGCCACCTCCAGTTTTATTCTCGTCTGTCGCCTCTTACGATACTCTGTAGAAGTCCAATGCTTGTTAAGATATTCTGTAAGAAGGGCTAGATTAGATAAATGAAACACACCGGTCACAGGTTTGTATATTTTATTCATTATAATTCATATGATACACACATATTATACAATAAGTAATACAAACATTCCTTATACTTGAAGGAATGTCATTTCAGGAAGTTTTCGTCACCAGGTGGGCTATCCATGGCAGATTACCGAAATAAAACAGTCTTTGGGTTATTCACACGCGTCCTAATCACAGAAACAGCAAAACAATAATGGATTACAAAGACGTCGGCCGATTATTTTTGGAAACGCAGTAAGTTCGTTACGCGGCTGGCTACACTAGTGAACGATACGGTAGCGTGACAAGAATTGGCGGCTCGTCCTGGCCGCCGGCCGGATATCATAAACTTAATTCTGTTGGCTAAACTGTCACTTGACAAGTTGAACCAGCACCGACCTAACGACTATTTTTTTTTAAAGAATAAGGGCGACAAACGAGCACACAGTCCACCTAATGGTAAGTGGATGCTGTGGTCCATAGACATCTACATTTGTCCTCGATTAAGAATCAAAACGCAGATGTGCTGTCACCCCTGCGCACTATGCCTTGTTTCCGGTCTCTGGTTCTCTACACTCACCATACGAACCACAGCAGTAATAAGCTGCTATTTTACGCTGGTATTCTGTGAGAGCGTGGTCCTTCCCTGGTTGAGCCGAACCATTCGTGCTACATAATTACCATACTTTAGCTACAGTGTGGCTCTACCAGATTGCACGACGACGATATCATCAACAAAGCGTAAGTGTGAGATGTACTCATCGTTTACGTTAATACCGCGTCCTTTCCAGTCTAACGTCTTAAAAACATCTTCCAGTGCTTTTCTACAGTTTGGGGGATATAACATCCCCCTGTCTCGCTTCGCGATGCAACTGGATTGGTTTTGTTTAAGTGTCTTGTACTTAGACGGACAGCTTGTAAAGGCATCTCAGCACTTCGATGTACCGCCAGTCAATTTGGCACCGCTGCAAATAATCTAGAAAAGCCCAAGTTTTAATGGAGACAAAGGTTTTCTCATAGTCCACAAATGCAAGACACAGGGACTGATTATACTCTGTTGTGTTCTGTATTATTTGCCGCACTGTGTGAATGTGGTCTATAATGCCAAAACCTCCTCGAAACCCAACCTGTTCCGCAGGCTGAAAGTCGTCGAGTCATTGCAGGAGTCGATTTGTGATGATCCTCGAAAACTACTTATAGACGTGGCTTAGAAGCGAGATGGGTCGTTAGTTTTAGCATAGTCTTATCACATTGTGAAACAAGACTGTAATGCTTCCGCTCCACGCTTTTGGAGTTCTCCTATCTCGTAAGATGCAGTTAAAAACTCGTCAGAGCTCTTTTAGCGAGGGTTGACTCCCAGCCTTTAAGAGCTCTGTTGTAACTCCATCTTCTCCAGGGGCTTTTACATTTTTAAGTTGGCCGAGGGCTAGCTCAATCTCCCCAAAACAGATGTCTGGCAGTTCGTCGATATAGTGGTGAGTCAGCGTGGCTTTGGGATCATCGCATTTAGGGTCAGGTTGTGGCTTACGGGAGTTTTGGTTTAGTTTGCCATAATAGTGTTCGATCTCAGAGAGAACCTCAGGCTTTGACGTGAGGACTTTGCCATCTTGCGTCTGGAGTTTTGCGTTGTGACTTTCCAAGCTCCCGAACAAATATTTCGGATCCCTTGTTTCGCTCTATTGCCGCTTGTATAGCAATTGCATTAGAGCGACGCAGGCCCCGCCTCATAGCTTTCCTCACAAGCTTGATTAGTGTCAACAGTCCCGATGTTGATGCTGTTGTTAACTCACGCCTTTTTTTCATAAACTGAAGTGTCTCATCTGAGAACTTCGACTTTAGGCCCGTACGTTGCTTGCCACAAAATCTGTTGCCCTCATACCTTAACATCTTAATCATGCTGTTAAGGTCCTCGTCAATATCCAAAGTGGGTCTCAGGTCATCGAATCGGTTTTTATGATCTAGATGGAAGGCGTTGGAAGCCAGTTACAGTTTGAAACAGATTTGGTCGAATCGTAGACTTCACCAATCGGGACCTTTCAAGCGTAAAATCGATATTCGGAGTGCTTCGTACAAGTCTGTGACCCCGCAGGGCCGTGAGGAAGAAAACCTCTTCAAAAATAACCCTAATCCTTAGGTCTAAGGTGCCGATGGGATGTATGGCTGGGGGGAGAGCCTAGTCCCAAGCCTTTGGGGGGGGGGGTTAGGGGTTCAGGGACCACACCCTGTATAAATGAGGATACCAAACATGCAGTGCGACAATGAATCTATTCCCCAGGGTGGTACCGCCGATCCATTGGTAAGCGGGGAGTCCACCCCCAGCAGCTTTAATAGGCTCTGTGGCTAGCCCAATAGTATCTGCGGTTGGGGCTGCTAAATTCGCGGCAGTGTCAGCCACAGCCTCTGAAGAAGAGGCCGCCACAGGCATCGAAACGGAGGAGAATCTTTCGAATGCCACAGGCATCGAAACGGAGGAGAATCTTTCGACCCCTCTGTAACTCCCACTAATACCAGGGCAAAGAATAACCTTCCGGGCCCGGAAACGCTGGCCCGTGAAATGTGTTCATATGGAGACATAGAGCTCGGTCAGCAAATTGATTTACACCTCCAGGTCCTCGAAAGAGTTGCAATTACGATTTTGTAACTCAACTTCGAGAATCAATCAACAAAGCCTTTTCGTCGAAATGCATATCATCACACGGAAATAATAAATCAGTATTCATTCATCAAGATTTGAAAACATGCAAGCAAGTTTTTGTAAGAAACGACGCAGTGAAAAAACAATTTCAACCTACCTACGATGGACCGTATAAAGTATTAGAGCGAAATAGCAAGACTTTTAAATTACAAATACCCGGAAGGAAATCTACAATTATATCGATCGACCGACTAAAGCCTGCCTATATTATTAACGAGAATACTTCAGAGGATTCATCATCATCAACACAACCACCAGCGAGGAAGCTTGAAAATCCATCATCTACATCAACCCAGATGAAACCTATTTTAAAAATTACGGGACACGGGCGAGTCGTCAAGCCTCCGGTACGCTTTCGCTAGGGGAGAGTGATGTATCAGCCAGGCTAATCAACCCCAAACGGCGATGAACAATATATACCCTGCTGCTACCATAACACTGAAGGCGAAGAAAACATTTACTTTCTAATTATCTCCGACAACTGAGATACTGCGGGCTGCATATCAATGCTAGATAATTATATATTTAACGTTCTAATAAAAAAAATCAAGGAATCAAGCTGTAGTTACTTCATAGCCACTTTACACACTCAAGTTGTCGAAGAAGAACTTGATCTTAAACAATTTCGGGAAATCGAATCTGACCGATGTCTTCTCAACAAAACTAACCACTCACCAGAGGAACAAAGATGTGAAGTATTCTATAATAAAACAACCACAATAGACCCTTCAAGACGATATATCGTCAAACTAACTTTTAAGGAGGAAAACCCGAGCTGCAAATCAGGAAATTCGCGGGAAATTGCAGCGAGCAGATTCCTTACGCAAGAAAAGCGTTTAGTACGGCCACCACAGCTTAAAGATCTCTATTCCAACGTTATTGATGAGTACGTGGAACTTGGCCACATGGAAAAGGTACCTAACGATGAAGTCAGCAAAACTGACAGTGTGTACTTACCTCATCACGCCGTAGTGAAGCTTAACAAAACAACATCACAACTGAGAGTTGTCTTCGAAGCTTCGTGCCGTGACAGCAACGGTGTGTCTCTCAACAGTGAATTGATGGTAGGTCCAACTCTTCTATCGGATCTACGTCACTTGGTGATGAAGTGGAGACTTCACCCTGTATGTTTGGTCGCTGACATTGTTAAAATATACCGCCAAATATTGATGGCTAGTAAAGATGTAGATTACCAACGATTGGTTTGGCGAACCAAGCCAGAACAACCTATTGAACATTTTCGATTGTTGCGAGTCATATTTGGCACTGCTGCAGCCCCATATCTCGCAGTTAGAACACTGCTCCAGCTCGTGTATGATGAAGGAAGAATGTTTCCATTAGCATCTGAAAGAATCTTAAATGAATTTTATATGGACGACTTACTTACCGGTTGCGAAACAGTCCTGAAAGAAAAACAAATCTGTAAAGAGATCAACGATTTACTAAGCAAAGGGGGATTTGAACTTCAGAAATGGTCAACCAACAGTGAAACCCTGTTAAAGGAAATAAGTAAAGGAACAGAAAGAACAGAAAGAAATTTGGAACTCAAAATAGATGAAATTATTAAAATACTCGGACTTACCTTTAATCGACGTACCGACGACTTCGAATACTCCGTGCAGCTACCGCCATTCGTGGAACCTGTAACAAACAGAAGAGTTACATCAGATATTGCAAAGCTGTTCGGTCCTATGGGATGGATTGCTCCAGCCATCATAAAAGAAAAATATTCATTCAACAGCTGTGGTTAGCAGGGATTGATTGGGATGAAAAGCTCCCACCAAAACTATTCAATGATTGGATTACTTACTGAGGTGAACTTACAGCACTTACTCAATTTCGCCTGCCGCGCTGGATTGGTACGAACAAGACATGTATGGAACTGGAGTTACACGGATTTAGCGATGCCTCTACTGATGCGTATGCTGCTGTGGTGTACGCCGGCATGGTAGATGAAACTGGAACTCTCAGGGTTACTCTCATTACGTGTAAAACCAAGGCCGTTCTATTGGCGAGATTATTAAGGGAAGTATCTGAAGTTTTGAAAATACAGAAGACAAATCTACATGCATGGACGGACTCCACAATAGTTTTAGCTTGGTTGAGCAGTCATCCAAACCGCTGGAAGACGTTCATTGCAAATCGAGTTTCAGAAATTTTGAACATTTTGGACAGAGATCAGTGGTCACATGTGTCGTCTACCGACAATCTGGGAGATTGAGCTTCCCGTGGAGTCAACCCGTCGGAATGTGAAGCAATTCACCTGTGGAAAGCTGGACCTGCGTGGTTAAAGGACACGAATATAGAATGTAACAGGAAGGAGGTGAATGAAACGGATTTGGAAGAGAAAGGAAAGAAAGCTTGTCATGTGACCAGGGAAGATGAATTTGAATTGTGGACCAAGTTTTCGTCTTTACAGAAATTGACCAGAGTTATAGGTTATTGTTTGAAATATATATCAAAGACGAAAAAAATCTACCGAAGCAAAAACGTTTCCGAGTTGGTTAACTAGCAAAGAGCTATTAAAAGCAATTCAAATCAGCATAAGGGCGTGTCAAGCGGCGTATTCCGCACAGGAAACGAAAGATATTAAGCTTAGAGGTGCAGTAAATAAGAAAAGCAAACTTGCCACTTTGACACCTTTCCTCGACGGGGAAGGCATTCTAAGAGTTGGTGGTCGTCTTGAGAGAGCTGATGTGAGTGATGACAAAAAACACCCAATTATTTTGCCGTCGAAATTTCTTTTCAAAAATCTTGTCATTACAGATGCTCATCAAAGAAACCTGCACGGAGGTCCTCAATTGATGATCAATTACCTACGATCCAAATATTGGATCCTCGATGTAAAAAATCGTACCTAATTATTTGTACACAAATGTGTCACATGTATACGATATGCAGCAAAATGTAGACACCAACTCATGGGACAACTACCTGTAGCTCGGGTGACTCCAATGCGCCCATTCTATCAAAGCGGCGTGGATTATGCTGGACCCATCCAGATAAGGACTTCTAAGGGAAGAGGTCATCGAGCGTACAAGGGCTACATATGCCTATTCGTATGTATGGCTACAAGAGCCGTACATTTGGAAGCCGTAACCGATCTTACGTCACAGGAATTCCTCGCAGCCTTCAAAAGGTTCGTTTCTAGACGTGGCCATTGCGCTGATCTCTACAGCGATAATGGAACGAATTTTGTGGGTGCTGCGCGGGAGCTTAGGACTCTAGTAGCTCAGGAAAATTCAACCATGACCTCGGAAATCGCTGAGAGTTTAGCTACTGTTGGAACCACCTGCCATTTTATCCCACCGAGAGCTCCTCACTTCGGTGGACTTTGGGAGAGTGGGATAAAGTCCACAAAACACCACCTGAAGCGTGTCATCGGTACAGAGACCCTAACTTACGAGGAGATATCTACCCTGCTGTATCAAATTGAGGCATGCCTTAATTCCAGGCCCTTATCACAGGTTAGCACCAATTCACAGGATCCAACACCACTCACACCGGGACATTTTATCATCGGTGAACCCTTGGTGTTAGTTCCAGGTGCCAATTATGAAACTTCGTCAATATCTTCTCTGAAACGTTGGCAACTAACACAGAAAATGTTACAGAACTTCTGGCGAAGGTGGTCTAGCGAATACTTGACTCAGTTTCTACAACGTCACTAGTGGGAGAACCAAACACCGGAGCCTAAAATTGGGGACGTAGTTTTAGTTAAGGAGGATGATCTTTCTCCAGCAAAATGACTTATGGGTAATATCACAGAAAAACACAAGGGTTTGTACAATATTACGCGGGTTGTGAGTCTCAAATGCAAATATGTCATATTTAAAGGCCCATTGTAAAATTGTGTGTCTTGCCAGTGGCAGAATAATACCTACTTTTTTATTCTCTTTGGTGTCAGTCAACACCTGATACATTTATCGTTATTTGTGTTTAAGAGTTTTGTTGGTTTTGTGAATTTGAGCATGTTGAAACGTAAATCTTTAGATTAAATCTCTTTGGATTCTTTATTTAGTAAGATTTTTAGGATTTTAAGGTTTACCCGGTTGTTTTTCTTTGTTGCCTAATCACCATGATTGATTTTGATTTCGTTGATTGTTGATTCATGGTGGGCGGGAATAACAAACATTCTGGCCATGGTGGGCGGAATGTCTAGTTGTTAAATAAATATCCTAACTATTGTAGATTAAACTACTATCAACTCATTGCAAACAGATAGCTTTATAGTTTTCAACCACATTTAACACGGTATACAGTACAATTATATTAGTTCTTAAATTCTCAATAGTATAATAGTAACCTGTGAGAATCGTGCAACCATTTGGTTTGTCCGGATCCATAACTTAAAAATGTTATCGTAATAAATTGTCTTTTTCGTCAAATGAATATTGGTATTTTATTCAATTAGCCTAATGGTATGGTGTAGACCGCGATTTGAAAAATTCGTGGGTGTGAACCACTCCTAATTCAAGAATATTAAACTTACCTGAAGTATATAAAGAGAATATACTTAAATAATGTCAGTATGCTAGCATTGTTTGTATTAAAAAAAAATTCCACAAAAAAGTTTATTAAGTATCATTTAAACAATTAAATTCATACGGATATAATTTAATTTACCTACTTAATCATTTACAATGTTGTATCTTGACGACGTAAGAGGATCCATCACTTTCTTTTGTCGCGTGGGTGTTGCAAGAAGCGACTAAGGGAAGTGCGTAAGGGTAAGGCAACGGTGAGGATCAGTTCACACAAAGATGAGACGTGTCACGATGTTGCTTGAAAAGGCCAATGGTTTCGCTCCGCGCAGCGCGTCACCTCGAGACGCATCGTGACGTCGTTAGGTTCATCGTGAAGTCAATAGCAGCGTGATGCCTAATAATAATAGCAGAGGCAAATCGCCACATGGCTTTAAGCTATTTCTAGCGCCGTCTCGCCGCGTTTTACGGATTCGAGCTACACCGCGAAAAATCTCGAGATGCAGTGTCAAGCCATGAAGCATCTCGAGGTGCAGCGCAACGCCACGGAGCATTTTGAATTATTCAATAAAATGTGTATCTTTTTGAGTAGTAAATAAAGCTATAATTTGTTTCACTCTTAAAAAATACGTGCCGCCCCGCCGCCCCGCGGTGAGTCGCATCGTTGTGAACTGACTTTAAGACATCTCCCTTACACCAAGCGTAAAACAACAAAACCGGTGACAGGAATCATCATCAGTGGACTTACATGAGCTTTTTTTTAAATAAAATAAGTATGATAAATGATTTCACAGTCCACAGTGAATGATGTGGCACATAAACAACTACATCTTTCTTCGATTAAGAATCAAAATGCAGATGGGTTGTCACCCATGAGGACTAAAGTGCAATGCCCCATTTACAACAAAACGGTCTCCAGGTACCTCAACTCACAACACAAAACACAGCATTATTGAGTAGTAAAGAATTTTTATTTTTATTAATATATTTATTTTTGTCTGACAACACAGCCTCATTTATACACATATAATTAAGTACATTTAATAATAACATATACGCCAGTGTATAACTATAACTTGTAATTAAACACATAACTGTAACTAATTATAGCTTAAAGACAGCAAAATAAAGATGTTAGATAACAACTTTAATATAACAGATTTCGTAAAGTCACGCCTGAATCTATTATTTAACTTACCGTTACTGTTAGAATCTATTCAAGCCACTTATTGAAGTTCACTCATAGGGGAAATATTTGCCATAGTTGCCATGCTTGGCAAGCAGGTTGGAAACCTCTGTGTTTCATTTTTCTTGTTATTAGGAAGACGCTGCTGCCCATCTCGTGATTTGTTTCCTTCTGTCGCCTCTTAGGACACCCACGGGATGATATGGGGTAGTGGATATTCTTACACAGCCACTACACGGTGTCTGTTAACTGAAAAAAGCGATAATTTACTTTAATATCGATAATAAGATTGAACA
Source organism: Parnassius honrathi (assembly GCA_018247895.1). Taxonomy (NCBI): domain Eukaryota; kingdom Metazoa; phylum Arthropoda; class Insecta; order Lepidoptera; family Papilionidae; genus Parnassius; species Parnassius honrathi. The sequence goes on from DWHP01000995.1 coordinate 12,774, forward strand.
AAGAAGAATAATAAAATCTTGTGTGTACTTGTACAACATTGTAGGATGGTTTATCGTTATCGGTACAATTGATGGATTGGCGATTGCATCAACAAATGTCTCGCTATTTTGACACTGCTAGCTATTTATCTAGCGTAAAGAAATATACAGTAAGAGTATACTCACGACCCACTGCTAAGTACAGGTCTCCTCCTATTTTCGAAAGGTTTATGTATTGATAGCCATAAAGTAATTCTACCATTTTCTTTATCTGCCTGAAACAAAACTCACGGGATTATATTACAAAATATCATCCTATAGAAGCAAGGTTGACAGAAAAAAATGAAGTTCACCTGATATTAATTGGATGTTGTGTCATTAATACAGAATCAATGTCAACTTTGAGGTCCAAAATCGAGTTTACACATACACACACACGCACACGCACACAGTTGCTGGAGTGGTCATTATGTTGCAACTTAGCTACCACAGCCACTTACTACACAGAAATTTCGGTGTTGATTTCTCTTTGATAGCCACATGGCGCTTTTGTTTTCTTGCCATTTTGGGCTGTAGTTGAAAACCAAAAAAAAAAAAAGAAAACTAAGTAGAGTCTTTTCTTTTCAAAATGTGCATACTCGCTTCAGTTATATCTTACACGCTGTCGAAGTAATCACGGGACTTTAAGTAAATGCAGCGTCAAAGGCGACGCCAAACAAGTGACAAATTAATGTCTATCAAGATGTAAAGGAGGTATAATAATAAACGACAGCACTTTACTCTTCGCGAAACACTCAGCTTTTAGTACATACATTTTACAGGCGATAATTATTTTTGAGTAGATACAGTCTATAATAATACGTTTAAACAGAAGTATACATGTGATATATGTCCAAGTAGGTATGCATGTATGTGATATGAGTAATGTATATAAGTATATGAATATATGACATTTAACACCTATAATTTACGAATGCTAAAGAAAAACATCCAGAAACCTGCATTTCTTACAAACTAAAACATTTGGAGTATATATAAAGTCCCCCAATTCGCCTAGGGACAATTCCTTTTTTCTGCAACATAACTCTTTTAAAAACTAAGAAAGGAAAATGAGGCCTTAGGCCAGCTGATGTAATAAAGACTGTTACAATTCCTTTTTTCTGCAACATAACTCTTTTAAAAACTAAGGAAGGAAAATGAGGCCTTAGGCCAGCTGATGTAATAACTGTTACTTCAGTCCAGTAATCAATTAGATTTATGAAGAATGGTAATCTATTATTCCATTTGTTAAATTTTAATATATATTTTCCTTTATCTTCATCAAGATTGCGTAGCTCATCGGCCAGAGTAACCTTGAGAATCAACATTTGAACAAAAGCAATAAAATTTGTAGGTTTAGAGCTTTATTGGGTTTGCTTGCCACCATGGCTCTAATAATGTACCTTAGGCTACCAAATCTTATCACGTAGGCAATATAAATTTTTGGTCTCTTGATCATAACGTGCACCGCCGCGGTATGCACTTCAAAAGCAGCATCAAGACGTTGCATTAAACATCTCTGCGGAGAAGTGGTCAGTTGATTTTACTGCAGCTACCAAAGTGAACGGGTAAACAAGTACAATAGTTTCGAAATTCGTGCTTTATTGGAGGAAGAAGAAAGAAGTTTGTCTTTATTTTTATATAAAGAGGGATAGTTGCAGATTAATTATATTATATTATCTTCAAACAAATTCACAACCCATGATGCACACCACAGCGTCGCAACGAGAACGACGCCGCGCAGTGCGGAGTACCCGCTCCCCACTTCACCGCACTTGCCCTTCGCCGCTGACGCATACTGCGGCGGAACAAGAGACCATTCTACACGTTTTTATGCGATTATGTGTCCGGCACCGCATGCCGCTTATCGCGGCGTTGTGCGGTACGATCACGGGACCAAAGCCTAAGTCATGCGCAGAATGTTGGCTGATAATCACGCCTACATTTCCCGACTTACGATTGCCTGCCGCTAGCAATGCTTGAATGTCATGATGATTTGGAAAACTTTCTGCACTCGTATGTTAAGATACATAGGCAAATAAAGGGGTTAACGCGTTTACTGTCCGGTTTTCAGACACAATAATAAGACAAAAACAATTACTTATTATGTACTGCAAGGGATAACAAAAGGGTTAAGCTAGCGTAATGGAAAAAATATTTTATTGCAAGTTCCTGAAATGTTTCGGAATACCAGTGTCAGGGCTTCCGTCCAGATTCGAAAACATTCCAATATAGCATGTCGTAATTAATAGAGTATTTGCGTTAGTACATATACTGAGTATTAGCGGTAATTACAGCTTAACCCCTCAAGCGCCAAAGAAATCCCATGCAGTCGCATACGCCCGGTAAATCCGGAGCGATCGAATACGACCGCACTCGCTCACAGCAATTAAAACCATTAAAACTTATATTTAGAGACTACTTTTCTATAAAGAAATGTGGCATTATAAAATCTATACAAAATTCTCTATCTTGTGGTCTAAACAAAAGTCAGGTTGTACTTCACTACAAAAAGATTTTATTGTATTTTGATAACAAAAAGAAATATACCAAGCGAATGTCGGCAATGTGAAAATAACAATTATTTCGATATTACTAAAAAATATTTACGTAAAAAAATAAATAATATTCACACAAAATACAGTTTTATAATAAACACTATGCTAAAATACTAATAAAACACTAGAAAATCCAAAAATCAACACAATAACATTCACGCGAAAATGGCGGACGAAATGAACGTAGATTATGAATAAATATCCATAAGATAACCATTTTTTATTGCACTAGAGGATAGAAACTTTCATATTGATTCTATAATGCCAAACTTCTTCATAGAAAAGTAGTCTATATATAAGTGTTTTTACGGATTAAGGTGCTGTGGGTGGGTGCGGTCTCATGAGACCGCTAGGGATTTGACGGAATATGGCCGCGGTCTCATGTGACTGCTTGGTGTTTGAGAGGTTAGTGCTGCTGTTTCGTTTGGTAAATAAAGAAAACTGGATCTCGCTTTACTAAAAAACGAGACTTTCCATCTTAGTCCCCAGGGTTGATAATTCATTTGCATTCTGATTCTTAATCAAGAATGGATATAGATGTCTATTGGCCGTAACATCCAATTACCATCAGACGAAATGTGGTCTCGTTTGTCCCCTTATCAGATATTATTACTTAGTATCTGATAAGGGGACAAACGGATATAAAGTATTACCATATCGGATATTATTTGTTTAATATCTTATCAGATATTAAGTAATAATATCTGATATGGTCATACTCCATACCACACTGTCTAGAACTTTAACAGCACAATTGATAGATTCCGACAGTATTCGAAAGTTGTCGCAGTGATTGGAATCGGACTGTAGGATCATTATCAACATTATTGTTATAAATATTCTCAAACAATTTATTACAGACTTTTTTAATTAGTTACCTTTGTAATATTCATGAATGTAAACGTGATCTACATCATACGAAAGTGCAAACAGTTTGGCATACTTGAAATTTACATACAAATGAGACGATTATGTAAAATTCAGTTGTAGGCTTGCTGTATTTGCGTTTGCTTTTGAACTGCTGACTGTTAGCTGCGATTATTAAGCACCCTTTAACGGTTTCAAAGGGAATTAGCTCATGCTTTTAGGCTAAGTATATCTTACTTTGTAATTATTAGTCGTCAATTCTCATAGCTGTGGATTTATTTCAAGATTTAATTGTCTCAGGACCTTTACTTGTTTCAAATAACTGCAATTAGATACTTTTGGCGAATTTGCTTTTTTATATAATACACAAATGTTGATTACGGATGTAATTTGAACTCGGTACAGCCATTTCCAATACTCTGACTTAGTTTAGATTAGTCTAAACTTAAGAGCGATGGTTTAGTTTTTGAGTCATGGAATGATCTGGTGACTATGTGTATGTATAATAAGGCAATGGAGTTTTCTAGTTCCTAAATCGAAGCTTTGATCTTGCAGATGTACAATTAAAATTCTAAATGAATTTATCTATTTTGTTTATGTTTCAATAATATTTCAATCTACATATAACTGAATTATTCTCGACCGTTTTGGCCGTGGGCCTAGAATATAGTATTTTTCTATAATTTATAGGCAACAATTTTGCCAGTTTTATTTCAATTGCATCCCAGTTTATTCAAGCATATCGCATAAGTGTAAATCTACTTTTTAATTCAACGGGATTAAAATTTATAAAATATTTTATCACAACATAAAAACATTCGTGCTTACAAGGAATTATAAATTTGCCTCTTCGCACCATGCGATATTAAAGAAAAAACTTTTTCTGAAGGAAGACACGGGAATTATTTTACTCAGAATTTCGATTGCAATATAAAGATTTTCTGAGAAATGTAAAACATAAGTGTGCACGACTCAAACAACGTAATCATCATTATCATCATTACAGCCCTTCACAAGTCCGCTGCTGAACATAGGCCTCCCCCAAGGTACGCCACAAAGCACGGTCCTGA